>JAXQQM020058265.1:0-106815 GCA_034641835.2 Pinus albicaulis
GCAGATTGTGGCTTAGGTTCACTTGAACTGCTGTGTCTCTGGCTACAACTCTAAATTTGGAATGGTAGATTGTGGCTCAGGCTTGTGTTAGTCTCCTATACCAATAGGTGTCATTTTTCATGATTGTCTTGATTGAATGATGGAATATGTTCAAACCTTCTTTCTTGAGCAAAGGTGTTCCATATTCTTAAAAAACCAAAAAATCAAAAAATGTAAAAAATGTAAAGAGGGTATACCCTAAAAGAAAGATCAAAGGGTAAAAAGAATAAAATGGTCAAAAAAGTGAAAGAAATGAACCCCAAGTAAAAATAGACCAAGGAAAGTGTGCAAATCCAAATGCCACTGCTATTTCATTTTTGTAATAAATCAATTGTGTGCGGCTTGTCAAACTTTTGCCACAATTTATGAATAAGTCAAACTGTTTAAACTTGGCTTAGTCATATTTCAATTTCATGTTATAGATTAGAGAATAAATATCTAGCCAAACAGTTTAATCTTGGCAGATAAGTAGCTAGGTAGAGTGAATAAAAAGGTGCTCAACAGTTTAATCTGAGCCCTTGGATGTAATAAGGGTAGAAATAGATAGATTCATCATGTAAAAAGAAAAGATTGATCAGGGTTTGCAAGTCTAAATGCACCCTAATAAAGAAGACAAAATGGTGGTGTTAAGTAGATAGGGTAGGTAGATGGTGCTGCAAAATGTTATCTGATGAATGGTGCTGCTACATGTTAGTTAATCATTTACTTTCATCAAAAGTACTGAAGCAGAAAATACACTGAAAAATCACAGCAAGCAAAGTCAAATTCATTAACCTCCCCCATCATTTTTCCCCTTCAAGAGTTTTACTAATTTCCCCAAAAGTACTAAGGTAATTGGAGATCAAAGGGGCTCAAGGCATTTCCTTGACTTCTGGAGGGACCGGACCCTCGGCCTAATGATCAAAAAGACCTAAGCACTTGAAATAATCCATCATTGTTATCTTCCATCTTTAACTTTTTCCAAAGTAAAATCCTATTTTACTTAGGAAACTGATGCAACATTCCATAAAATTTCTCAAAATAACTTGTTATTCTAAGTTTAAGTGTTGAAGATAAAATGTTGCAATTTACTTCATAAGTTATCACTTTCTTAGATGTACAAAGATGTTTTGATTTTCCTTGTCCTTTTTCATATTAACATTTGATTTTACTATATTAAATCACTAGTGAAATCCCTTTTCCTAAGTATATAACTCCCTTTTCTAATAAATATCCCCAAAACCCTTTATTATAATGTTTTACCAAAGTATATATTCCCGCACATTGAAAATAAAACCCTGCTTTATAAACCCTTTGGTGAAATATATCGTTATACCAATAATCCCCGCCATATGGTGAATTAGTTATATATTGATTAATTTACCATATAATAACAATATATATAAAAAGTGTTAGACATGCAATATGTGTGTTTAACACCAAAAACACGGATAAAAACTCATCGGAGTCTTGCGCCACCGTGGTCCGTCCACGTGGCGTTCCTCTTAAACCAACTCCGCCGCAACCCATTTCATTATATACCTGGGGTTAATTAGTCATTTGGACTAATTAACAACCATTTTCGCCTATTAACTTTTCCCCGAGGTGATTAGATTTCGCATTAAAACCTTTTTAAACCCCGACGGGCCCACCTTTGAAATCGCACAAGTTTCCCGTCCTTTCAGTCGTTGGATCGTCCGTTCGTTGATCAACGGTGATCATTAATCCCGCTGCCCATCCCTTGCCAGCATGTTAACCAGCGGGGGATGGGCGGTTTTTGAAAAGTCAGCATTCCACGTGGCAAGCGTCCTGTGGAATCGCTGCCCTCGCAACTTTTACCGCCCTCGTCCATAAGCGGTGCGGGCTCACCGCTTACCACTTACCGCATACCGCCGGCCCCACTTCCCTACGTCACCCCATACGTCGATGACGTCATCGCCTTGGAAAAAACAAAAACCCTTTTAATTTGTAAATAAGCCATTTTCCGTGTTTTTCGGTTGTTTTTAGTTTCTGAAAGCGACAGAGCTCCCGCTGCAATTTTCAAATTTCACTGCAAATACACCAATTTACTCCGAAATTCCGCTGCGCCCGTGTTGAAGAACGTCCCCGCCATTGCTCATTACCTGTTAAAGAACCAGTTTCCATCTAAAAACAGGTATTTATCATTTCGCGCCCCGACTGCAAGTCAAGCTTAGTTCCTTTGTTTTTTCTCTGAAAAAGTGGTTAAAAATCCTCTCTGAGTCCTCATTGAAGATTTAAAACCTGTGAATTTGCTTCCCAAACCTGCGAATTGTTCCAATTTCCTCTTTTGTCAGATATCCCGCCCGGTCTGCAAGAAAAAACGAAAACCTCCATTTTGAATCCACAAGAACCAAAATGGAGGCCCCGACAGCTCTTAATATCACTCCATTGAATGCTCCTCACCGTGAATTAGACTATTTACCTCTAATAGATGAAGATTTCCAAATTAAAGACCTGCATTTTGATGAAAGTCCCCTATTGAGCTATTGTCACTGCAGAGACGAATACTCAAAGGGGCAAGATCTTATAGGGTTGTGGGAATCCAATTTCCCGAGATATCTCATCCCCTCAGTCCTTATTTTCCCAGAAATTATCCACTGCTATCATGCCAATTATGATCCAAATCAGAAAGAAGTTTTATCCCCAAGTTAAAGCGTATCAAAATCAAAGAGTATCAATGGATAAAGTGTATCAGGTAAAAGTCAGAGTGAAAAGTCAAAACAAAGTTACAGAGCAGTCAAAGGTAAACAGTAAAAATGAAGTTACAGAGCAGTCAAAGGTAAACAGTAAAAATGAAGTTACAGAGGCAGTAAAATGGTAAAAAGAGATGAAAATAATTTCACCAACATTGAAGTTTATCTAAAGTGAAAGTAAAACAGTCAAAGGAACAAAAAAGTGAAAAGATGAAAAATACAACAAGAAGGAACATTTTTGCAGAAATTGCATATTTCAGTCATAGTTTTGCAGAAACTATTTTGATCAATAAAAAATGAATTTTACAAAACTGAAGGAGGTTTATGTTCTTAAGAGGACCATCTACAAAAACCTCTCTCACTTTTCTAACAGCTATTATGGTTTTGGAAATATTAAACAATGTTGAAAAGCACTTTTTGCAGAAAATTACAGTCAAGTCATCATTTTGCAGAGAATATTGTGGCCAATTAGAAATACATTTCACAAAAATGAAGGTGGTTTTTGTTCCTAAGAGACCCATCTACAAAAACCTATCTCAGTTTTTGCACAGCGGTTTTATAATGAGAGATACATGCGCATCTTTACAGGCCATTTTTCAGACTCTGTAAAACTCTGTTTTACGCATATTTTTTACAGAGAATATTATGCACAGATGGAGAGGAATTTTGGGAAACTGAAAGAGGTTTATCTCACCAACATATTTATCCACAATAACCTCTTTCACTTTTTACATATCTATTACGGATTGAGAAATACGAAGATATCATTGGACCCCAAGTTTGCAGAATTGTTGGAGCAGAATTCACAAAAAAGGGAAGCAGTTAGTGACTTGGATGCCTCATCATCAACTAAGATTTGGATCAAATTCGAATTCTCCTCTTTGTCATCACCTATCCATCAAAAATAGTGCCAAATAGTTTGAGTGTCCTTTACTTTAGTTCTATTTATGTAAATAGTTGGAGAGATTTGTGAATCAATTTTGATATTTGTTTCAAGATATTTTAGTTTAGAATTTGTATAAATACTCCACTCTTGGAAGCATTTGGGGTGGATTCTATTACTCTGCTGTAAAATTGAGGTTTTCGGAATAAAAAGCTTTTGGACAAATTTACTTGTGGCTTGCTGGATGACGATTTGAAAGCACTGGACTTGTTGCAGGATTCATGTGTTGGACTACAGTTCAATAAGTGTTTCTACCTTTTGTCTGAATTTTTATATTAGTTTTTAATACCATCATATCCGTTTTTGAATAGTTTACATAAAGGATTGAAACAGAATTTGCTTAATTGTACTCTGTTTTCAAATGTAATTATTCTTGATGTTTTCTTCTGAATTAGTTATAAGCATGAATTCTTAAATGCTCCCGCTTTGCTAATTTAATCATTGTTGATTACTATAACAAAGAATCCTTCATTGCTCTTTGCTTGTAGTCATTTCTCTTCTTTCTCTTGAATATGGTGAAAGATTCTTAGTTGCCTTTCATCCCTTCAAGATCATCCCATCCACTTTAAATTTGAAGGATTGTTCTCTCTCTAGCTATCTTGCCCTGTAATACCATCTTGTGCGTAGAATAGAAATCCAGTAAAGCCATCCTTTGACTCCATAGCCCAATGGACTGAAAACCCTCAACCTTGCCCTTAGTTTGTGGATTCCACCATTTTCCCAAAACAAACTTCGAATCTATAACTAGCCTAAAACCTTCCAAGAACAAAGATAAATCATAAAGAGAGAGCCCTCTCTGGATGCAGATTGGCTAGATTCTGCATCTAAAAGGTTGGTTTTGTGTCACTTCCCCCCCTGCATACTTTCCTTACACAACTTCTGGGAAAACCTGAGTGATAACACCACTATTAGGGTCCTATAATAATAGGGTTCATAGATTTTGAATTGACTTTGATAGTCTTGTAAATATGTACATACCAAGCTTTCTGCAAGTTGTTTTCCCATATTTTAAAAAAATGAAAAATAATAAAAAACTAAAAAGAGGGTAAAAAGTCCTAAAATAAATATCAAAGGACTTAGAAAAATATAGACCCCAAAAAAGAAAACATAACAAGACCCCGAAAGTGAAAAGTACAAATGCCACTACTTTTACTTTTACTGCAAGAATAATGATTATGTGTAGTGTCAATAAATGCCATAATCCATTATCGCTTAAAAACAGTTTAATTTAATTTTCATACCAATTTCATGTTTTAGAGATAGAGAATAAAGATATGTCAAATGGTTTAAACTTGACAACCGCAGATAGGTAGAGAATAATGAGGAGCTTCAACAAATGAATCCGAGTCCTTGGATGAAATAAGGTATAATTAGATATTTTTATGCCTTGAAAGAAAAATGTTTTAGGGTTGCAAGCCTAAATGCACCTATAAAAATGAAGTAAAAATTTTATAAATAAATATGGTTAGGTAGAAATCAGTTGAGAAATCATGTAATAAAGATTCACTGAAAATTACTAATTTCCTCCCCTACAAATATTCAAACATTCTAACCACGGGCCAAAAAGGCTCGCAGCATTTCTTCCGATTTTTGTCAGACTAGTCCCAAGGCTCGATAACTGGTTAGTTAAACAATATTGAATTCCCACCCTAGACCCACATTCATCAGCATTTACCCTTCATTCATAGATCATAATCCCTTTTTCCTAAGTAAAAACCCATTTTTACTTAGTAAAAGTGAAACGATAAATAAATAATCTCATTCCCTTTCAAAAATTATTCATAAACCCTAAAAATACACTTTTCCTAAGTTAAAGTATAAAAAATACAATAAGATAAACTATGCTTATTTTCTCTTTACTTAGATTTAAACATGTATTTTCATTCATTTCACTACCCCTTTATTCACATTAACTTCTAACTTATTCTATTAAATCTCTAAATACACCTCCCTCTATAGTATTAAAACCTTTTACTTTAAATAACCCTCTAAACCCACTATTTTAAAGTTAAAACCAATGTTTAATATCCCATGTGCGCAATATTAATCCAGCCCTTATCCCATGGGTTTAACATATCCATATAAAAATATCCCGCCCTCTATAGTTTTAAACAAATGCCAATACTGTTTGATAAAACTATATAATAAATACTTGCGCCTATACATTGATCGAAACATTGTAAATATTTTATTAAAATCATGTAAATAAACCTAACCCCTCTACCATTTTATAAACCCAAAGTTTAAACTTTCATTAAACGCTTGTTTATTAAAGTTTAAAGTATAACCCTGTCACATATATGAAACCCTGGCCCCACTCCATTTCGACACAACTTCCCAATCAATCTGGGCCGTTCACATTCAAACCCCAAGATCCGACGGATGAAATCCGATACTGCACAAAAAACTTGCGCGATCAACCCCATCTCATTTCTACGCAAAATAGGTGGTTTTGTTATTTTATCTCTCCTCCACATGCTCAATCCTTATTGCATCGCATTGGTTTTCCCTGAAACCACTTACCGCTGAAAGGGCACGTGATAACCACTTTGATTCTAATCCTTTGACCCTGAAAACCATTGTTCCTGCCCTATGTGTCTGTCATTTATTACCTTCGCCCATTAGCCCTATATGCATAATAAACCTTAGTAATGTGTTTTACTTCATATTCTTCTACGTGCTAACCATGCACGAGCCTCTTGACTGTTAAAACAAACCTTTTTCCGCCATTTTCTTGCAAAAATTCCTCAAATTTCAGCCTGAATATCACTGAGGAGCTTTGCGTTGCCCTTCAAACTCCACAGAAGTTGTTCAACTGTGCAAAGACTTCATAAACTATTTACAAAACCATATATCTGCACATAGCAGGTTTTCTTCTCAAATTAGAACCTATTTTTAAGTTTTGAGAGACCTTTTTAAGAATATCTTCCATTCATAGATCCAAAATTAACAAAACAAGTTTGCCAAAAAGCCCAAAAAATAGGCCAAACCCTATCAAATTTTTAACATAAACCATGTTTTATTGTTGCCTACTACTTTGGAGAAAAATTGTGGGTTTTTACAGTTTTGTGAACTATTTCAAGCTCATAATTAAGCCAGAAAACCTCTGAAGGTATCCTAAGCCTATGTGCCCAATTATCAAAAGACTTTTTAGCCCAATTCCTTAGTGAGCACTCGTGAAACCCATGTTTCTTCCTTCAAACTATCAAAGCGTAAAATCCTCGACGACCTAATTGAAAAGAAAGCCCGTAGAGGAGACCATACTTTTCCTTCCTATTTCATCCAAAAAGCCTTTGCTAAAAGTAAAATACTTCGCAAACCGTCTAAACTTGCGTAATTAGCTAAAATGCCTAAAAATCGCAGCTTTAGTGATGAAAGTTGAAGTACAAATGCACTCCAGCCATGTCTTTCAAGACCTATTGTTGTCAATATTTTACAACCCCTAGTCATAGACATCAACAAATTCCATTGGCCGATGTTGATTATAAGATAGCATCCCATTGTTGAATTTAACCTCGTTAGATGTTCATAATCGGTGCTATGAAAAGTCCTTAGATAATGAAGAAGAAGTCCATATTTGGGAATCCCACTTGCCTAAATATGTTGTCCCATTAACTCACCCATGCCGTAAAGTCATTAGTTTATGTCAACAATATTATGTGCCTGAGCAAGGAGCCATTGTAAATGCCAATAAATAAGTGCTTTTCACCATTACTGTTGAATCAATTAACCAGATGCAACAAATTTAGCCTAATCCTCAAGTAGTCCCTTTATCCATAGAGGCCCTTACCAAGCTGTATATTGGCCTAGATTTTCCCAAGAGATTCATGATTTTCCATACTTTCACGCCCTCACATGTAGAAATTCCTAAACTAAATCCCCCATATTCTACTACCAAATTCAAAAAAGGTTCAAGGGATGTGATTTCCATGCCTTCCTTCATCCTAGGATATTTTACTGATGAACACACAGATGAGTCCATCTTGGGGTTCTTATCCACTTTTACCCTAGGGCAACCCCCATCAGTAATCTTTGATTATGTTTGTTTCATTGCAGATAATATTAATTATCAATTGATAAGTTTTCAAATTGAAGGAGTGTTTAGATATACTTCCTTCCTTTTCCATACGTTTTTATACTTTCAATCAGATAATTTTCTAGTTACTCTTCAAAAGCTTGACATAGAGGGAAATCCTCTATCTCTCATTTTTTGGACTACATTTCTTAGGAAAGAGTGTGCAAATTTCACATATGCAGAGTTTTAGAAGTTATTTCTACATCTAGTGATCATAATTTTAACAAAAACAGAGCATCCAAGGATAAATGAAGAAATGAAAAAGATATCGTTAGCCTGTCAGAAAGGTATTGTTGTCATGACTCGGTACTTATATGAAAAATGTCTCCAGATCATACTATTTGGCCAAACTTGTTACCTTACAAGTTACCCAAGCATGTTTCAATGAGGATATTTTCCTTGGAGTATATCAAGAAGATCCTAAATTCTGATTCTATAAATTTCATGGCAGAAAAGAAGAAAACTCAATTCAAGTGAAAGAATCTGATAAGGCCATTCATCTGCAATCACAGGGATGCAAAAAAGAGGCAGCTAAGCAATTTTTCCTTGGAACTATGATCCACAAGGGATCCTCAGTAAACTAATGGTTAAATTTAAGTTAACCCCCTTCATTCATGAAGCAAAACCAAAGATAGAAAAATTTTCAAATAAGATTGAGTGGACTGAAAATACCTTAATAGAAGCAGTAAAAAAAAGTGTTACTAGTCACACTTTGGACACTACAAATCAACTAGAAAAATCCACTAAGAGAGTAAGGGAAGAGGGTGCATATGTTGCTGAAACTACAACTGAAACCAAATCCAAGTTAATATACAACAAAATTCCTAAGTTAAGTTCAATTGGTAAAGAGACGATAACAAATACACTACTTCACATTTGGGGGAAATTCCGACACTCTGTTCCGACGCTGACCAAATGTCGGAAATTTCCCAAATTTTTTCAATCCCGCCCGAAACCATCACTATACCAACATTTATAGAAAAGTTTCGCAATACCGACACTTATACAAAGTGTTGCAATTGTGACGGTTTGGAGGAAGACGTCGTAATTGCGACACCATGGCCCAAAGCGTCGTTATTGCGACGGTTGCCTCCAAACGTCGCAAGTACGACACAACGTCTAAGTGTCGCAATTGCGACGTTTGGAGGCAGTCGTCCCAGTACACTTTTTCCTCCATCGGTATAACGACACTTATATGCGTGCTACATAAAAATACGAAACTTATATGCGTGCTACATAAAAATACGAAACTT
Source organism: Pinus albicaulis (assembly GCA_034641835.2). Taxonomy (NCBI): domain Eukaryota; kingdom Viridiplantae; phylum Streptophyta; class Pinopsida; order Pinales; family Pinaceae; genus Pinus; species Pinus albicaulis. Next base: position 9,004 of record JAXQQM020058265.1, read on the forward strand.
ATATGTGCTCTACATAAAAATACAAAACTTATATGTGCACTACATAAAAATGATTTTATTGTTTCGTATCCATCGCAATAGCTACATTAACATCTGATATCACGCGCGCATTCGCCCTCCGCCCTTGTAGAACAGCATTCGCCCTCAGCTCTTGCAGAACAGCATTTGTCCTCAACATTCGCCCTTAGCGTTCTCCCTCAACTCTTGCAGAACAGCATTCGCCCTCAGCTCTTGCAAAATGGTAAGTTCTTACTGCAGGAGCTTCCTCCTATAGTAGGGTTGACTCTATTTGGGTTTTTTTGGTCAATTCCATTGGATTGTGTTAGGCTGTAGGGTTCTCTCTAGATTTCAAGAATCAAGATTCAATACCCTCTATTATCTTCATCACCCAATGCAAGATTTAAATTTTTCCCAAAGAAACACTTATTAATTTGGCAGCCATTATTTCGCCCTACTTTAAAAACCCTACATTTAAATGAAAACAAGCATTTCATTTCAACTAAAAAAATCTATTAGTGTTCAAATGTACATGTGTGCTACATTAACATCTGATATCACACGCACATTCGCCCTCCGCCCAACAACACCCGCCCCCCCCCCCCCCCCTCGCATTCGCCACGAGCTCTTGCGCAACAACATTCGCCCTCGCCTAGACGCCTTTAAAATGGTAAGTTCTTACTGCAGGCCCTTCCTCCTATAGTAGGCTTGACTCTATTTGGGTTTTTTTGGTCAATTCCATTGGATTGTGTTAGGCTATAGGGTTCTCTCTAGATGTCAAGAATCAAGATTAAATACCCTCTATTATCTTCATCACCCAATACAAGATTTAAATTTTTCCCAAAGAAACGCTTATTAATTTGGCAGCCATTATTTCTCCCTGCTTTAAAAAACCCTACATTTAAATGAAAACAAGCATTGCATTTCAACTACAAAAATCTATTAGTGTTCAAATGTACATGTGTGCATCACTTGTGTAGGGTATTCCTTTTCCACTTTCACATTATCCAAGAATGTGTGCAGTATAGTTCATATTTTTTGTGATTTAGATTGCCTTGAAAAAAGAAAGGTAAATTATTTCCCATGGAAAAAGAAGGTTTTCCATTTTTATAGGTTGTTTGGACTTACGTGGAAAAATTTATGGTATGCCTTTCATATTATGTAGTTTAAATTTGAATTAAAAGATTATTCTACATGAAAATATAATTACCTATGTGATGTCCTTCATCACTAATTAAAATTATAGGGTTTCAATTTCCTAGACTCTAACTCATCCGATGCTAAATTCTAGGTTCTCATTGGTGGATCACTCTTCCATTGATTTCCTTTCCCTCTGGATCTTGTCATACTTTAAAAGTCATCAATGATACATATATTATTTCAGGTATCCCAAAAGGCTTTATAGTAGAACATATTGTGAATTTTTTTTGACACTTGAAGATTCTTTTTAGAACTGCAACGCGGTCTATGCTATCGAGTTATATACCAAGCAACTTGTCCTTAATAACCACACTATGAGGTAGGTTCAAATAGTTTGAACTTGTTGGGACATAGCATATGAAGTTGTGTGATGAGTCCATATCACAGGTCTATTATGGTGACAAAAGTGAAGACACGTAATGATAGTTATTATGTTAACATTACTAGAAACATTTTCGAAATTATCCATGCTATCAAGATGTCAAAATTCCATGCATTAGGTGTCAATACTCGTAGCTAATAGATAATAATAATAATATAAAAAATCACAACTTTATTCTTGAAATATGATTGTTACACATTGGTAACCTAGTTCATGAGTTACTATCACCCAAAGATTGCAAAACAAACTTAAAATATAAATTAAACCAACATGAGAATCCAACTAAGGGTTTCTAGACAAAATCATGCCATAACCTGGCATTTTGAAACCCAAATTTGAATCCATCATAAGTAATACAATGCAAACTCAGATGGATTTTCAATGCATGTTTGCGTGCTACACTTATTCTCTGTCTAGATATCATTTTTTAAATGGAACCATTAGTCAAGCCCACAGTCCTTTTTATGTGAAAAATTTCAGCTCTATTTGAGCTCTTTTTTTCTCCACCACCTCCATATGGCATAAACATATGCAAACATATATCATGATCTTGGAATTCCATTACATATGTATGTGCCAATGTTCCATAATCTTGCCCCATCATCAATTTAAGAAATTTCCATTTAATATCAAATTATGGAGGGGGGGAACTTTTTGCTGCAACATTTGGCTCAAAATCAGGGACCATCTTCGTATGAGGTGAATGAGAACTATAGATATTTGAAGAAGTAGATTAGTTCCTTTTCCTCTGGCCATGGAGTCATATACAGTCATCCATCACAAAAATTTGTCTTTGTTCATTCTCACCTTGAAAGTTGCAAAAATTCATGCCCTAATTGAAATGACAATAAATTTGAAAGATATAATAAAAATGCAAGCTAGAAGTGCCCTATTAATACAAAGGGAAAACCTTCCTACCTACCCTAACTAAGATAAATTTTGATTGAATAGGAAACATGATATTTCCAATGGAGTTGATCCAACAACTTGTTAAATGTATGGGACTAAATCATGCATTTGATTTCCAGGGAAACATGCACATGAAGAGAAAAAGTGCAGAATTAATGGAAAATCCATACATGCCACTTATGAAAACTACACCGAAAGGTCAAAAAATACTTAAGGCCTTAACTTATTTTGAATCCAAAAATGACAAAACAGGATTAGTGAAAACACGAGAGTGGTGTGGGTGAACAACATAAATAAAAAGTGAAGATACCTTTCCCCAAGATGCCTTTGTCACCGTTGTATGAAAACATTGTTTCCTTTCCCTTTATACATGCAAGTGAATGCATTATAGGTATGGTGTTTTCCCAGAATAGGAGAAGCCTACTTAAATATCTCATTCGTGGAGTGAATGTTTCCTTGACCCAGAACCTCATAGAAACTTATCACTGAATTTGATGTTGGGATGGGATTGTAAAGATAACAACCTCTTCATTCCTACAAACTAGATTCCTTCATGGAGTTAGGACACAGAGTATTGAATCAAAGTTGTAGTTTCTAACTTCTTGTATTGGTTCATCAATCTTGAAATGCAGACATTGCATGTCTTCATTGCTTCATGTTTGAATAATTTGCATCATATCGTACAATAGGAAATTAGGAATTATGATTATTATTACTTTATGGATTTGTTAAGCTACTTTTAAGTTTGCATGGTTTAGTGTGAAATTATTCTAGTGTGCCCCTAGGCCCAGGTGAAGGAATGCCAAGGACCGAGAACCCTAGTTTTTAAATGGTATTGTTTCTTATACCCAAAAACCCCTCAACACCACTTCTTATTAGTTCTTAACAATAGTGTTGTAAACAATTTGAGAATTGATATAGAAAAATCTCGCACTTCTCAAGATGAAGTCCTAAAGCTAAAGTGTGATACCATGTGTAATTCAATAGCCCCATTGTCACCTCACCAACCTCTTTTCACTTCGGGCTAGCTCTCCTCTAACTCAAGGGGGGTTCTCCCTAGTAGATGTTAGGGATATAATGGCCCAACCAAACCAAGTCAAGAGCCCCCTAACTCTCTATGTTTACTACTATCAATCAAAATATTGAACAATAGGGTTAGACATGCATCCTGAAGATAAAATTGCCAGGGTATTTTTGGGTAATTTCAAAGGGAAAGTCCCCAAACACATATAATCAAGGAATTATAACGTGATTTCAAACATTAAATATCAACAAAATCGTTTAAAGGACATTGAAAGGAAAAAGGTGATGGAAGATAGAAAGTGCCTTACTTAAATTCTCTAAGGATTTTTCAATAGTTGCTCTAAAAGCTTCACTTCAAGGCCCTTCAAGATCGTCTCCAACAATGCTATACTATCAGCTTCAACAATGTTGCTCCAAAATATCCTCAAGGTCTTCACAACAAGTTTACCATAAGTTGCTCCAACAATATATTCAATAAGGTCTTCATTGTCAACTCGTCTCTTGTTTGGGTGCCTTAATGTGCAATGACATGTTTCTAGGACTGAATTCAATGTAAGGCATATTTGAAACTCTAACTCTGTCTTCCGGTGTCTTATTAGAAATTATTTCAGTTTTCATTTTGTGTTTTCAAGTTAGTAATTGTTTTCAAGTTTTTACATTTATAATTTTATTGCAATGTGGCAGACTGATCAAAGCAGTGCAGGAACAACCCCGAGACAGGATGATTGTGGAAAGAGGCCAACGGAAGAAAATGTAAAGTGCCAGCATTGTTCTATCTTCAGGTATTTTAGTTATTTACATAATTGAAATAATATTAATTTTGTTCAAATATGCAGACACCTAGCCATGGTACGCCTGATGATTCCCTCTTTGAGGAAGAGCTTTCTTCATCCCTATCTCCAGTGTTCTTGTTGCAAAAAAAAGCATGAGATGCAAGGTCGGAATTTAATACTTTGATAGACGCGCCTCAAACACCTGAAACAGAAGAGAGGATAAAACATCTTATGAGCCAGCTAGAAAGATATCAGGTAATAATAAAAAGTCAAAAGGATATTTTTTTTTTGTTCTGCATGAGATGAATTGTGATAGTTTGATTTTTAATTTTTACATTGACTAAAATAACAAAATGTTCTTTTGTATGTAGCATTTTCTGGCACTTGCTGAACCCGGTGTTGGTGGTAGTGGGACACAAGGGCAAGAGATTTCCCAACAACCCTCTCATACACCTTCTACTCCTTTAGGTGCCAGCCAAGAAACACACCCCGCCCAAGCAGACACCCAACCAACTGCTGAACATGTTGGCAATGATGAGGCTGATATGGCCAACTACATTATTGCGTTTCCTGGAGATACACGTGTCAGCTCCACAGGGACCGTTAATGGCACGTTGTTGGTGAACGATGAAGGTGTCCCTATAAAGAATGTACAACTCCCAGGTAAATTTTAATATTTTAACTATTTCATGTACTTTATCTAAAACATATTTATCACGATTTTTATTTTTAAATTAATGATAATATCTTTTCTTTCTTTCTTCTTCTTCTTCTTCTTTCTTTCTTTCTTTCTTTCTTTTTTTTTTTTTTTTTTTTTTTAAATCTGTGTAGGAAACAATGAGTTTTACAGGTTTCTGGAGAGCCATGCGTTGGTAATTTTTGGCCCAACCATACGCATAGGGTGGAATTCCAACCTGAAAAAATAACTTCTAGATTATCTAGAAGCCCTTTTTGGGGTCGGCACATTTGACAAAACAGCGGTGGCTCGGGCAGCCGACAAATATTTGAAATATACCAGGGACACCTATAGGATGCAATTGCAATTTAACCCTAGATATGAGCGTCCTCTCGCAGTTCCATAGAGTGAGTGGAGAGCACTCATCTATGACAGAAAAGAGAAAAGGGCAAAGAAAGAAGGAAAAATGCCAACTGGACCCGCAAGGTAAATTAAAACTTTAATTCAATAGCTTTAATTTTCTCTATGTCTAAAATAAAAGTGTGCTACGTCATATCTGACTTCAATTTTGTTGATGCTAGGTTGCTTGACACCTCAAAGGAAACCAAAGCTAGGATTGAGAAAAAGGGCCATCACAAGCTAGGCCAGGGCAGCTACTTGAAATTAGCTGCAAGAATTGTAATTAAGTAGCTAAACATCTTATAATTAATTGTATCGCCTTCCAACATTTTTGTAATCCTATCAAATATGATTAAAAATACACAATAATATGTAATGTAGGGTGATGACTTCGGAACAAAAACTACAGAGGAAGATAAAAATATCGCTTTCTATTTCGGCTATCAAGCTGTAGTTGAACGTCGCACGAGCTTAGATGCCTTGTAAGCGTCGAAATTGCAACAGATTAGAAACGTCGGACGAGCGACGTTCAAAACGTCGGACCGCATTTCGTCGGAATTGCGACAGTTTACAAACGTCGGAAGAGCGACGTCCAAAACGTCGGACCACATTTCGTCGGAATTGTGACAGTTTACAACCGTCAGAAGAGCGACGTCCAAAACGTCAGACCACATTGCGTCAGAATTGCGACAATTTAAAAACGTCGCTCTTCCGACGTTCAAAACGTCGGACCACATTTCGTCGTAATTGTGACAGTTTAGAAACGTTGGAAGAGCGACGTTCAAAATTTCGGACCACATTTCGTCAGAAGTGTGACAGTTTACAAAGGTCGGAAGTGCGACGAGTTGGGAAACGTCGGAAGAGTGACGCTTGTTTGGAAGCGACGGAAAAGGTGTCGATAGTGCGACACTTTTTAATTGTGTCGGAACTGCGACGGTATGGTAAACCACATTTTTCCCACCCTCGAAATGTCGCTCTTGCGACGACTATGTGTCGGAATAGCGACGAATTGGCCATCGGAATTTCCGCCAAATTTTCTAGTGAGTGTCATATTTTGGCATGTTTGCTGTCGCATTGTATGCATGAGCCTATTCTAGTAGTTCAAAGAGGTCACCTTTGTGCAAATTAGTTGTTCTAACCTTGTAAGTATCTATCACACTCATTTTCAAAGTTTTGAGCACTATTGCACAAGTGTCGTCACGATCGTCATAAAGTGTATCTTTGGTGTCACACTTGTCATAATCGGTAGTAAAGCTGTCACACAGAGGGAAATGTTTTTTTTGTATGTCATGAATGATATATGTTGTTTGAGTCTTGAAAATAAGCTAAGAGTGTGATCAGAGTCAATGTTCATCACTGTTCACACTGATCTCATCGGTCCTGCACTTAGCCATTTTCCAGAAAACTCCCCGACCAAGCAACTTAGCTTCACCCGACCGCCCTTGAGCTGCGCATTGCGTAGTCTCAGTCCTCTAGCTATGACCTTGTTGCTTGGCACTGCATAGTGGGAATTTTATGTATCCTAGGACTGCTACAGTGTGCAATTTCTATGACCAAGCCTTGACCTTGACCTCCAGAATTGCGCAGTCATGACCTCCAACTCGACTTGAACTGTGGGATTTGCAACCACAAGCCTCAATCTCATCCTCTAAGCCCTTGAAATGTGCTTCTACACAGTAGCCAGACCTTCTTTGACCCCCATAACTGTGCAATAATCTCTCCCAGTGCCCATCCCTTCAGCCTGTCCCACTGGCTCCAGAAACTGCGCATTATTATCCCTCATCCCAACCTGAACTGTGCACTGTGTAGTCTCAAGGATTCCCCTTGCCTGCCTGAACTGCATAACTGCACAATCACTGAGACTCCCTATCCATCATGTCACTTGTTCCAAGATTAGTTCATGGATCAGAATGCATCATCTTAGACTAGGGGTTTTCGGATTGATGTCGTCTCGTCATGAGTGAATTGCAGAAACATGTACTCTATTATGTCATGTCAAGATGATGAAGAAGGTGAGGAAGGAGGGAAACATGCTCAAAAACACTCTTGCAACTAAACTTAAAAGTTGATCAATCAGGAGAAAGGAAAGGGACACTAGTTTGCGACCACTATCCAAGACTTGAGATAATTGAAGACTCCCTATCACCAAGACATGCAGAGGTGAAAGGGAAAATTTTTTCACGAAGACACTCAACTCTCAGCAACAACACTGGCTTGACATTGCCATGTCATCAAGCAGTCAATATCAACAATTTCATGTCATATCATGTCATGAGTGGTCATATGCCACATCACTAGTGTGGACCATGTATATTGTACTCAAAATGTATTGTAAAGTGGAAGTCCAAAGGACACACATGGAACGTAAAGAAATATGTAAGTTTACAAGTCATGGGAATTCAAACAGTCATGAGGGTTGTTGTGAAACCAGCTCCAAAAAGAGAAGAAAAGAGATCAACGCCTTAGAAATAAGCAACTTCGAGGGGGCAACCTCCAATACATTACATGAATGAACAATTCTTGGATGATTCAAATTACAAAACCTCCTTTCTATATATAGGAGTCCATGGGGCCACAATGTAATCCTAGTGGGGCCACAATGTAATCTTAGCCGACCTAACAATAATAATTTAAGGGCACAATAATAAAAATATGGGGGTTACAAGGGTATAATAATAACAATAAGGGGGTTACACTAACAAAAATAAGGGACTATACTAGTAATATGTAGAAATTTGCTTAATAATGAAGATTTATCCACTGAGATTATCCTTGTCACACACTAATTCGAATTCAACACATAACCTCTTCTACAATTGATCATCAATTTGCGGAAATAGAAACAGTCGCATGCACACATAAACACAATATGTAATGGGGAAAGCTTATAGCTGAAAACCCCCAGCTATTTTGTATATTATAATGGAAGAGAACATGTAACAATCTCAGTACAATACTCCTCACAAGTACTCAGTACTGTCTCCAAAAGTTACACACAAACTAGCTCAGTTTTGAACAAGTCACAGGTTCAAAACTCATCCACTATTTGCCTGCCTCTATTGCGCAATCCAAGTTGGTCTAATGAGAGATCCAAGTTCGAATCTCCTTGGCTTCAACTGCGCAATCCTCATGGGCAATCTCCTCCAATGCTTGTGCAAATCCCATGCACAACTGATGTCGCAACTAATAGCAAACTCACCCTTTCATCTACCTCTTCCACTGGTCTTCACTGAACTGTCCATGCACTGCAGTCAACTGATGTGTTCTTGAGTTGAATGATGAGTTAATAATTAGTGAATTAAATAATATTTAATTCACTCCACTCATCTCTACAACTAGTTCAACTAAGTTAAACATAACACAACTCCACCAACTGTCTCATCAACTCCACCAAACTCCGCCACTTGAGTTCTAACTGAAGTCAACCATGCATGAGCTAACCAAACCCTTAGGAATAGCGTAATTCCTTCTGTCAGGTGCATGGGCCACATCCGTAGCTCCAACTGAAGTGCTGTAAGAGGATAAACTGAAGTTTATAGTCCAAATATTATTAAGGGCTAATAATATTTGACTGACCTATTTTTAGACAGGCAGTCTAAAAATAGACTTCGACCTGTATGTCTAAAAATAGAGGTCCATCTATTTTTACCAACTCGATCAATCATCCAAGAATAGCATACTGCAACTCCTAGACCATGCTCCATATGTCTAAAAATAGACATAGTCTAAAAATAGACTTTGCGCCAAAAATAGCCTGCGGGCCCACTTAGTGAAGGCGACTTCATTTCACTAAGCTCCATCATCTTGTTGCATTTTAAACACTCCCTCTCAACAAGATATGGATTATCTGCAACCCCTATCCTGCCTCTGTGGAATTCGAATTTGCTCCTAGTGAGCGCCTTCGTCAAGATGTCAGCATCTTGATCCTCCGTGGGAACATATGAAAGTAACATGATTCTCCGCTGCACACAATCTCTGATATGATGGTACCTGATGTCGATGTGTTTGGATCTATCATGAAATACTGGATTAGCCGAGAGTTTAATGCAACTCTGGTTATCACAATAAATCACAAAAATTTAAAAAAAAATGGGATCTCTGTCGCTCACAATAACCCTTGGGTTTCCATGTCGCTTTTGAATTGTGTCCATAAATGTAGTAGCAACTGTACTTGCTTTAAATGGATGAGATAATGCACAAAAGTGTGCATACTTGGTAAGTCTATCAACTATTACCATGATGACACTCTTTCCTTCGGACTTAGGTAAACTAGTGATAAAATCCATTAAAATCTCCTCCCAACATTGACTTGGAATGGATAAAGGTTGTAGAAGACTCAAGGTCTTAATTTTCTCAACTTTATTCTTCTAGCAAACCAAACATTCCGCCACAAACTTTTGAATATTAGATTTAAGGCCATCCCAAAAATTCTTTCTTCACCCCCCGTGGTGCTTTAAAAATCCCAAGTGTCCTCCTAAAGGACAAGTGTGCAATTCGAAAAGAATATTTTGTTTTAGTTGGGAATTCTTGCAAATATATAACCAATCTTTGTACCATAAGGAACCATTTTTCCAACTAAATGTTTTAGATGTACTAGGATCCTACTACAACGTTTGAATGAGAGTCCACACTTCTTCATCCTTCTTCCATTCATCCCTTGCTTCGGCTATCCAATCTAGTTGGATAATTTAAATTGAACAAAGCAATGATTCCACCTCTTCATCCTTTCTTGAGAGTGCATCTGCAACAACATTTAGCTTCTCTCTTTTGTAGACAATTTCAAATTCATAAACCAACATCTTTGTGACCCAATTTTGCTCCTCTTCTGAAGATAGTCTTTGTTCCAAAAAGTGTTTAAGACTATCATGATCAATATTTACCTTGAAGTGTCCTCCCATTAGGTAAGGTCTCCATTTCTTTAGTGCATGCAGATGCTAACATTTCCTTCCTCATAAATAGGTTTCTCAGAATACTTCAGTTTGACCGGAAAACTTTTCAAAAGCAATGGCCCTTCTTTGCATTAAAACAACACCAATTCCATTTCTCGAGGCATCACAATTTTACAATAAAGTGTTTTTGTGAAGTCTGTTTTGTGCTTAATACTGGTGCTAGGTACATTTCATTTTTAAGATACCAGATTTAGTTGCTTCAAGAGTCCATTAAAATGCATCTTTCTTCAATCATGTTGTTAGAGGTGTCATATTCTCCCCATAATTCTTAACAAACTTTCGATAATACCTCGTTAACCTCGAGGAAACTTGCAATCATGACATGGGGATTTTCTATTCCTTAATGGATTTAATTTTGTTAGGGTCTACCTTAATACCCACATGAGAGATACAATATGACCCAAATATTCCACCTCTTGTACTCCAAAGAAACATTTGGAGGTTTTTTCATATAATTGTTTCTCCTCCAATAGTTTTAGCACCCTGTCAACATGTTGAACATGATCCTTCCAAGACCTACTGTAGATTAGTATATCATCAAAAAATACTAGCACAAATTTTTGAAGGAAGGGTTTGAAAATGGAATTCATCAACCCTTTAAATGTAGAAGGTGCATTTGTAAGGCCGAAAGGCATGAATAGAATTTCATAATGGACCTCATGAGTTCAAAATTTTGTTTTCAGAATGTCTTCAGTATTCATTCTAATTTGATGATATCCTGAACGGAGATCCAACTTGGTGAAATAAATTGCTCCATGTAATTCATCCAATAATTCATAAATCACAGAAATGAAAAATTTATCTTTAATAGTGAGCTTGTTGAGCTCCCTATAATCCAGACACATGCGCCATGATCCATCCTTCTTGGCACTAATACTATTAGAGCAGAAAAATTACTTTGACTAAGTTGAATTATACCAGCCTCTAGAATCTCTGCAATCATACGTTCAATTTCTCTCTTTGGGACATAAGGATATCTATAAGGCTCCCATGTTTGGAGGAACACTTCGGAATCAAATGAATAGCATGATCATGATCAGCGAAAGGTGGGAGTCCTTTTCGAGTTTCAAAACCTTGGAATGATTGTCCAAGACTCTTGAGATCTCAAATAGATGATTTTGATGTTGGAACTTTCTAGTGAGCATAATTGTGAAATTATGCCTTGTTCTTTATTTATAAGATTTGTCATGACATTAGAGTTTATTATCTTTCTATTTCCGCACAATTCCGTAATTCGACTCCTTTCCTTCGAAAAAATTCAAGAAAAGTTCTTTTGAAAATTAAAAAGCCACCGCCCCCTAAAGATTGGAACCATTGTACTCCTAGTACAACATCAAGACTTCATAGGAATGGAAAGCATTGGATCATTCAATACATATTCCCCATGGTTAGCTTGATATTATGGCATTTTCCAGAGCAATTTATAGTTCCTCCATTTTCAACCATCACTTGACATTCTGGTGTTGGGTATAGGAAACAATTCAATTCCTTGGTTACCTTACAATGAATAAAATTATGGGTACTACATAAATCAATCAACACTATTACCTTTTTCTTCTTGATATGTCCTTCTACCTTAAGAGTTTGAGGAGTGGTAATTCCTGCCAATGCATTACATGATATGTTCGAACTCATTTCTTCCTCTTCTAGCGTTGGTTCTTGGTGTATATCCTCTTCTTGTTCATTTTCTTCCTCTTCACAATCTATGTAAAACAATTTTTTCTCAGCAAACTTATGACCTTTAGTGTATTTACTATCAAAACTGTAGCAAAGACGTTTTGCTATTTTTTCTTCCAATTGTTGCGGTGTCAACCTTGTAGGTTGTGGAAATCTAGGCGTAGCAACACTTCCTTCTTTATAGAAGTGAGTACTCTTTATAGAAGTGAGTGGTAGGATTCCTTGTCACCATAATTTTACATTCAATTTTTCTTGCCAACCTGAATGCCTTCTCCAATGAATCAGGTTCCAAAATGTGAACTTCATGTTTGATGTTATCCTTTAAAGTACCTATGAAGAGATCAATCCTATGTTCCTCTGGAATATCAGTTACCCTTATATTCAATTTTTGGAAGTCCTCAATGTGCTCCCCCATTGAACACTTTTGTTTTAGATTTATCAATTGGCTAAAGAAAGTGTTTCTCTTTGTATCCTCATAATGTGCTATCATTTCCTCCGTAAAAATTGACCAAGTGACAATTTTTTTTATGGGAGCAAAGCCATCGATACCATACAAATGTATTTTGTTCTAAATGTAAAGTTGCAATGTGTACCTTTTGTATGTTTTGCACATTATGGAGATCAAAATATTGCTCCATCCGTAGTATCCATGTTATAGGATCCTTTCCATCAAACTTACTCATATCCATTTTTGGAATATGGTGGTTCTTCCCACCAACATTAGATATTATGAAATCACTATTAACATTTATTTTGTTCTCATCATGAGTTTCCTCTACTATATTTTCACCATGACGAAACATTTCTTGTATCAACTTTGTCAAACCTTCCATGTCTGCTTTTATATCATTCTTCATGTTTTCCATTTTCTCATCGATCTTAGCTTCCATGTCATCCATATTAGATTCCATGCCATCGATCTGATTCCATGCCATTCTTCAAACCATCCATCTTATATTCCAAGCCTTTCTCAAAACCATCTATCTTGTTTCCACGCCTTTCTCTTCAAAAACTTCCATGTGTCATTTTTTGTTACTTCCTTGCGAGAGCGGTAAATTTTGTTGCACTTGCTCTTGTAATTTTGATATGTCATGTTGCCATTCGTCTTCATGAGTCATAGTAGAGCTTTCTAAAGGCTTAATGGGTGTTGAATTATTTTTAGGGGCCATTTTAGAATCCAATACTGATATCTATTCTACAATATGCCCTTGGAATCAATTCAACTTGATTCTTCAAAGAGGACTTATGCAATTCAGAAAAAAAAATACACACCTTTTACTTGCTTTTGAGGAGCTCAATATTGAAATTGAATTATATCTATAATTGCGGATCTTAAATATCTAAAATTCATCCCTGTAGTAGCCCTTTGAAGCTTCTTTCAAATGCCATAGGTCTGATCTGATTTGGATTCTTCAAGGCACAGCTATGTCCAATCTCCCACAATGACCCAATTTTGGATTGGCTCAGTAGAGCGAACTTGTATGACTTGCCACGTGTCATTGTTTCCTCCTTTGGCTCTAAAATTGATATACTAAAAACTAGAGTTCGTGCACTTGCGACCACTTTTTACAACATTCCAATCCGATGCTCAGCAAGAGAGCTATGAATATTTTCCCACGATCACCTCTTTGAGATGAAATTAAGAAGCCTCAAAAATCCCTAAATTCCACAGATCATATCTCTGAAAATATTGCGAACCAAGATCTGAAATTTTTTGATGATGTTCCTCAGGATTGTGGCTTCGTACTCTAAAATATTCGGCTTCTGAACCTTCATAGAAAAAAAATTATTACGAAATTACCACGATGACCTGTTTAGGTTAAATTCAGGAGCCTACAAAATGACCTAACTTGCACAGATCATATCTCTGAAAATATTGCGAACTAAGCTCTGAAAATTTTTGACAATGTTCCTCAGGATTTTGGCTTTGCACTCTAAAAATTGCAGAATATGAACCTTCGTAGAAAAAAAATTATAGCGAAAATGCCACACTGACCTGTTTGGAGCAGCGAAACCCTAGAATCTCAAAGCTCTGATACCAAATGTTGTGAAACCAGCTCCAAAAAGAGAAGAAAAGAGATATCAACGCCTTAGAAATAAGACACTTCGAGGGGAAACCTCCAATACATTACATGAATGAACAATTCTTGGATGATTCAAATTACAAAACCTCCTTTCTATATATAGGAGTCCATGGGGCCACAATGTAATCCTAGCCAACCTAACAATAATAATTTAATGGCACAATAATAACAATATGGGGGTTACAAGGGTAGAATAATAACAATAAGGGGGTTACACTAACAACAATAAGAGACTATACTAGTAATATAGGGACCTAGCAAGGGTTGTCAAGGAGTCACCCTTGGTTATATATACTCCCTCATTGTATGAGCAAATAAATTTTCACTTTGGCTCCACTAAAAAAACGTTAGAGAGATAAGATAATTCTTTTGTGGAGCAAGGAATGGCTCCAATGCTCCACTATTGGAGCTAGTGATGTTCATTGTATACATGTGTCTTAGAACTTTTACTTAATATCAGAAGCCCTATGGGCTAGCATGTTCTTCATACATGGATTATGGATATTTGTAAGACTATTATGCGAATGTTTGTAATTCATGTTTACTTTCACATGTGCTAAGGTAGTTGAACTATTTCGGTTATTTTAGTACTTATCTTATTGAGAGTGTGTTCTAATGGTTTTTATTGCTTTCGCATCCTTGTGGACTATTTCATTGGATATTAGATATACCTTTCTCATTCATTGGTTATGATGACCGTCACATCCCTTGTGGACTATTCCGCTGGATGATATACATATTCTATTGTTTGTGTGTGTCTCTTCTTGGGTGGTACTATTACCTCTCTCTTAGAGGCTCACATTTTTTTGTCCCTCGGAATAGAAGGAATTTGACACACATATGATTGAACACTCACGAGGCACACCCCCCTTGCTTTTCGAAGGCACATGTGCCATTAGAGGAAATTTTAGCCTAAAAGTGCCCATGAAATTTTCACATAATTTCCATGTCATAATTTATAAACCAATCAAAACATTTTAAATTTAAAAAGAGGTACATGTAAATATTTTGGAGGGAAAAGAAGAAAAACTACTTATTTTTAATTGTATTTTTAGCTTATCTCCTTATAGGTTTACTCAAATTTAAAATGTAGACACTCATTGGATGTGGAATGCAATTTCTCACCAAACAAGTACCCATCATGCATACATTTGAGAAGATCAACATTGATAAAAATAGAAGATACATTAAAAAAGCGTGTTCAACACGTTTTTTTTTTTTAATGTATTTGAATTTTTTTATCAATGTGGGTTTTCTCAAAAGTATGCATGATGGGTACTCGTTGGATGAAAAATTTAATTCTACATCTGATCAGGAGATCAAGTCTCTTGTAGAAAAATGCTCAAAAATTAAGTTGCTCAGAATTGGTCCAAACCAGATCGACTGGAAAGAGCTCAGAAAAAAGATCCTGTAGACGCAAACGGCACTGAAAACCGACGCCGTATGAGAAAGATATTCAGCTTTGAAGTTTGCCAATTTCAGTTAAAAAATGGCCAAAATTTGACTTTATAAAAATTATTTTTATTAAAAAAAGAATATTTCGCAGATGGCCAATCACAGGGCGCCACGTGGCCAGCCCGAAGGCTACCACGTGGCCCCAAGGTGGAATGAAATTTCATTGCAAAAATTTGTTATGGCGACAGGATTTGAAACTGGGTCGGGCAAAAAACAACACAATAGTCCAACCATTAGACCACGGGTTTGGTTCTTATTAAACCATAGCAACTCATATATATTTAAATGTTACAATTGTTTGGGCGGGGCCCGAAAGGGGGCTAGCCCCCTCCACGATATGACCAAACTGCCAGAACCGTGGCACAAAACTCAACAGGCACGCATTGAAATTGGGTATGGTCACGTGTTTATAGCTCGGGGGTTAATACATGTTTTAAAACCTTAATAATATTCTGCATTAAACTCAAAGTTTGTTCAACCAACTTCGACAGTTATGGTCCCATGGGCCTATTTATTAGCCCCCCATTTTGGCGGTCAGTATGGCGGTTCCCCAAATTTAGCAACCACTCCATATTTTTCGGAGCTATCTGTCAGTGCTCCACATTTAGTGGAGTTTTTCTAGGTGACACTGGGAAAAACTTCAGGTAGCCATAACTTTGGCTAGGGAAGTCCATTTGGGACGTTTTTTTTTTTGATTTTGGGGTATTGAAGCATTTTGGAGCTATTGGGATAGGTTTCAGAGCCATTAGGGCACTCTATCAGTGATTTAACCAACGATTTTGGTTGTGGAGCCACCAGGGCCTAATGAAAGATCAGCTGTGTTGGACTATACTCATCCAATGGAGGTGAATGAATAGTCTATTTATATTGATTTCAGTCTTCTGTTTCTGAATATGCAACTAATTTTTCCTTTTGAGGCTTTCTACACAGTGTAATTCTTAATTTTTGCATTAATGAAAGAGGGAAAAGTCTAATTAGAGGCTTTTGGACCCAGCAGAGGTAGCCCAAGAGAGGGGTGAACTGCTTAAACAAATGCTTACTGTTATGTTGTGCATTTTTGTTGTTATATTTCAGATTTTGCTTCATTAAACAGTAACTTTTCATAAGTACACTTTTCCCAATCAGACTTATACAGTGAACACAACTCCTTAGATTCACTTCAAACCACATTACTTCCTTTGCAGAATACTTGAACTTGCTTATTCACACATAAAATTTTGATTAATGAATACTTTGCACATAAACAAATACTTTCATTGATCGGATCTATTTCAGTGTTTACATTATATTTCTTTAGGCAGAGCCAGTTTGTGGGCGAGAAGCTTATGGTTTCATCATTTCTAGTAAAGGTGAAATAACTAGTAAAAGCCCCCTACTGTCAATCTCTGTATAAGAAAGACTTTTTTCTCATAATTTCAGATCAACATCCAATGAGTTTCTACACTTGAAATTTGAGTAAAAATATAAGGAGATATGCCAAAAATACAATTAAAAAAGTAGTTTTCTTATTTTCCCTACAAAATTCATAACTCTTATTTTATTATTTTTCCTTAGGAGGCCACTTTTAGGCTGAAATTTCCTCTAATGACTTCTCTCTCTTGATTCCAATTAGAATCAAGGAAAATCTATAAGAATACATGGCAACTGAGCTGATATTCTGGATGGGACTCCTACTCCAAAAGGTGTGAGGTCTAATTGGGTTTTCACATTGGGGATACCCCTTGCTTGACGAATTTCCAGCACCATCATCAATGGTGCTAGAAGGAGGGTGAGATGACAAGATTAGCTTGTTGAATCTAGTTTGAACCTCTTATCTAAAATGGCTCATTCTCAAATATTTCTCCCGGGGCGTTTCTCTAATATTTCCCTTTATAAATTTTCAATCCGTGATGATCCTCTCTATCACTTGTCTCAATTAAAGTTTGATGGTGAGGACGAAACATCCATAACCGAGCACATTTCTAATTTTCTTAAATTTCGTGAATCTTATGAAATCGATGATGACGAATTTTCTTGCGTAATTTTCTTCCTCACCCTTGAACTTCGTGTTAATTGATGGTGCCATACCTTGAAGGATTTAAATATTTCTTCTATTTTCATTAATCCTCCATGTGAAGATGGAACACTTCCATTCTTGGATGATTTTCGATCTGGTAATATTGGTAATAAATCAAATGTAATCAATTCTTTTGATCAATCCGTAGCCTTGGGAAATACTCATTCTAATGAAAATGATTTTGTTGATGTAAGCACTGATGAATGCCCAAGTGCACCATTTGATCTTTTGGTTTCTCATTAAGATTTCAATCTAGATCTAGAATCTAATTTGGTCAAAGAAGATGTTCTTATCAAAACTTCCTCTTCATCTCACTATCCCTTGTGTTCCGCAGTTTGTGATGTATTTGCTGGTGACGAAGATAATCGATGATCTTTAGGTTCTTCATCCAATGAGTTATCTTCTTGATTGACACAAGGCAGTGAGATTGTCCATGATGAAATTGAAAATAATCAAATCACAGAGTACTCTTCCCATCCCTCGTCATCTCTTCTCTTGCATGAAGACAACTCTTCAAATCAACTTTCTCATGAAATTTCCTCGATTCATTTATGTTTGAATTTGTCATCAGAAGAATCTTTCAACTTGAGTAATGTGGTTGTTGAAGTTGGAAAATCTGGTAAAATCAGTGATAGAAATAGCTGTCATTCGGTGAGAAGTGGCCTTATTGAAGCCAATGGTAGCAACTATCCTCAAACCATGCATGATATGGTTCAAGCTTCAAAATGTGATCACAATCCTGGAAAGTTCCAGGACCGACAAGGGAGTCGAGGCATTTCAACATCCATTGATGGTTATGTCAAGATCTCACGGCTCTGGTAAGCCCCCTGAAGTAAGTCAAATGTGGTTTATATCGCACAATCCTTATCTTTGAATGGTTTCACTTGATTTAAATCTCTGTCTCAAAGATGTTTGGTATTTCAGATGTAATATTTCAAAATTTCGAGATTTTTCTTATGACCGGATTCAAGATTTTTTTTTTTTCAGTTCATTCATATTCATGCAAATCTCTTGCTTCAAACTTGGGTTTGAAATGTGTGTCTCTCATAGAGTCATGGGATTTCTAAATTTATCATTCCAAATACCATATTTGGCTGAAGGAATCATATCTATCACATTTGTTTCACACTCAACAATTCTTGTCTTTCCTTGGAACATCATATCGTAAATCTGGTTCTTCATCGCACTTGAAATCCTCTTGAGTGTGAATGAATGCTTGTGTTATTATGCGGATCAAGTTATTCTCTGTTCACCATGTCTTGATAGGTCTCATGAATTTTTTGTGCTAACATCCCTTTTAAATTATTTTGATGATTACGATGCTTGTACAGTTTGTCACCAGTTACAATAAAATGGTTTGTCACATTTGGCTTGTGAGGAACTTGGTTCGATTGTTCAGATCATTTACAGAGCTGTCCAAATTGATGTATCTTGGTTAATTACAAATTGGGAATCTGATTCTTTAATCATCCCATTTGATCATTATTCTTTCTATGATGACTATCATTTAGCTTATCATTTTTTCATCAGCACATCCAATGACAATTATTTTACATCCTTCGACCTTCATTGTTCAATACCTCACTATTCGGAGTTTTGTCAAGCAATTGAGGCACTTCAACCCCCACTGATGGTTACGTCAGGTCCTCACTATCTCAACATAACTACTGAATATGATCATATCTATTTTCCCTCACAATATTCCCATTGTAAATCCATATTTTCAAATATTTTGGGGTTTTCAAGAGGGTCATCATGAATTTTATGATTCAATCGTTGAATGGTTGGAAAAATCTTACCTGGAGAGCTCCATCGAAAATAAAAAGTTTTGATTTTTCGTCATGTCTGCTAAGGAGTTTAGTGTAAATGGAAACACATTCACATGAAGCTTCAGAGGTTGGTTGAATAATGGTTTTTATTAAAGAGGTGAGAACATAAACTGGTTAGAAGCGGTGGCTATGGCCTATCTTTGTGTTGACAGGAAATACCTTCAAATTTGTGTGCAAGATATTCAAATTCTTATATTTTCTGTTGCATAGTACCTTTTATCCATTTTAATTGTTCGAATATTTCTGAATGTAGGTCGGGAATGATTATGGTGGATGCATTGGAAATTCCAATATACGTGACCCCGACCTTCTAGCTAGTTAGGTTAGGAGTAGTTCTAGTTGCATTGTAGTTTACCTGCACATCCATCCTGCATTTGTTCCATGTATTTTGTCTTGTGTTTTCTAGTTTTGGTTTCGCATCATGTTTTTATTTGGTCATTTTCTGTCTTGTATTGTGGTTTTCTTTCCTTGTTGTGTTGTCTTTCCTTTCGTTCTGTGAGATCGTGCATGAATATGCTCTGTTGGCCCGAAAGGGAATGTGGATGAATTCTAAGGGAGTCTTGTGACATTTCAACATTTGGTTAGCGTTTGGTTTGTCTTCCTTGTGTTCATTATGTCTTTTGGATGATGAAGTTCTGACAGAAAATACCATCCGTCCGTAAGGAGAGTTTTAGTCGAACCATGAACTCATGTGCATTAGAGAAACCTTGTGCCTGTATTCGGTTCTTTATGTTTCAGTGTTTTCATGCTTATCCAATCAGTAGAAAAGGATAAGGGGAAATATAAATGAGAAAAACTAAATCAGAGGTCTCTATATGCTTCTCTAAAGGAACAACCTCTCCTGCTCTCAATAACTCGGGATCCCTCTTCCTCCCAAAATGAATAAGTGCCAATGCATAGTACTCTTTAAAATAAATAAATAAAGGTGAAAGAAGAGAAAGCCTTCCTGTGCAGAGAGGTGAAGAAAGCAACCCCGTTGTGGTATTGTTCAAGCTTGCCGACAACAAAGAAATGTTTGTGTTCCTATAGTGACTCCATTGGGGTACTGTCCAGGCCTGATGGCTAGGGAGAAACACCATAGATGAAAAATTATACTTTGAAAATCTTAAACTCACGAGCTTAACTACCCTTCCTAGCTCGAAGAATTGTGATAATGATAAAATTTATGTTGAGTTAAATCGAGAGGGAGCGATGGGGACTATGTCTGTTCAGAGGGTAAGTGGGGAAACTAAAGTAATCTACACGATGAATCAATACTCCTCGAAGAACTAAGACCTTGCATGGAAGAAGTTAACAAAAATAGAGAAGCTGGAGATTCTACCAATGTGTTGCCAAGTGTTGTAGCTGCTACAACACCCTCCAAAATTTTTGCCTATACCAAATTTAGGATCCTTCCTTGGTCGTGTTCATGATCATCGTAAAATTTTAAGTTCATTTTATTTGTTTTCTTAGAATGTTGCAATCCCTTTTTCAAGATAGGCAAAGTGTTGTCTTTTGGTATGTTCATTGTCTCATTGTATGCATGAGCCTGTTCTAGTGGTTCCAAGATGTCACCTTTGTGAAAATTAGTTGTTCTAACCTTGTAAGTATCTGTCACACTCATTTCCAAAGTTTTGAGCACTATTGCACATGTGTCATCATGATTGTCGTAAAGTGTATATTTGGTGTCGCACTTTTCATAATCGGTCGTAAATTTGTCACACGAAGGGAAATATTTTTTTTGTATGTCATGGATGATCTATGTTGTTTGAGTTGTCAAAATATGCTAAGTGTGTGATCACAGTGAAAGTTCATCACCGTTCATACTGATCTCATCGGTCCTGCACTTAGCCATTTTCCAGAAAAATCCTTGACCAAGAAGCCTAGATTCACCCGACCTCCCCTGATTTGTGCATTGCGCAGTCTCAGTCCTCTAGCTATGACCTTGCTGCTTGGCACTACGTAGTGCAAAGTGTTTGTCTCCCACGACTGTTGCAGTGAATAGTTTCTGTGACCAAGCCTTGACCCTGACCTCCGTAATTACGCAGTCATGACCTCCCTCTCGACTTGAATTGCAAACTTCAAGACCAAAATCCTCAAGCTCATCCTCTGAGACCTTGACCTACGCAAATGAAAAATATCCTGACCTTCCTTGACCCCCAAAACTATGCAATAATCTCTCCCAATTCCCATCCCTTCAGCCTGTCCCACTGGCTCCGGAAACTACACATTCTTGTCCCTCAGCCTAGCACGAACTGTGCACTACAAAGTCTCAAGGCTCAAGGCTCCCCTTTCCTACCTGAAATTCGCAACTGCACAGTCACTGAGCCTCCATGTACATCCTATCACTTGTTCTAGGCTCAGTTCATGGATCAGAATGCATCATCTTAGACTAGGGGTTTTCAGATTGATGTCGTCTCATCACGAGTGAATTGCAGGAACAAGTTCTCTATTATGTCATGGAAAGATGATGAAGAAGGTGAGAAAGGAGTGAAACATGACGAAATACACTCTTGCAACTGAACTTACAAGCTGATCAGTCAGGAGAAAATGAAGGGGCACTAGTTTGCGACCATTATCCAAGACTTGAGATCATTGAAGACTCCCTATCACCAAGGCATGCAAATGTGAAAATGAAACTTTTGTCACGAAGAAACTCAACTGTCAGCAATAGTAGTGGCTTGAAATTTCCATGTCATCAAGTAGTCCATGCCAGCAATATCATGTCATATCATGTCATGAGTGGTCATTTGCCACATCACTAGTGTGGACCATATATATTGTATTCAAAATGTATTATAAAGTGGAAGTCCAAAGGACACACATGGAATGTGAAGAGTCATGTAAGTTGAAAAATCATGAGAAGTGAAACAATCATGAGGGTAGTCAAAGAGTCACCCTTGGTTTTATATACTCCCTCATTGTATGAGAAAATGACCTTTCACCTTGGCTCCACTAGCAAAGAATTAAAAAAATAAGCTAGTTCTTTTGTGGAGCATGGAGTGGCTCCAACGCGCTCCACTATTGGAGCTAGTGATGTTCATTGTATACATGTGTCTTGGAAATTTTACTTAATATCAGAAGCCCTATGGGCCAACACATTATTCATGCATGGATTATGGATATTTATAAGACTATTCTGTGAATGTTTGTAATTCATGTTTGTTTTCACATGTGCTAAGGTAGTTGAAATATTTCGGTTATTTTAGTAATTATCTTATTGAGAGTGTGTTGTAATGGTTGTTATTGTTGTCGCATCCTTGTGGAATATTCCGCTGGATATTAGTCCGAAATTTATCATTCATTGGTTGTAATGACCATAACATCCCTTGTGTACTATTGTGTTTGATGTTAGACAACTCCTATTATTTGTGTGTGTTTATTCTTGGGTGGTACTATTACCTCTCTCTTAGAGGCTCACCTTTTTCTCTCCCCCGCAGTAGAAGGACTTTGACACACATATGATTGAACACTCACCGAACACACCCCCCTTGCTTTTCAAAGGCACATGTGCACTCCTCTCTCTTGCTAATAAGTTAGAGTCAAGGAAAATATATAAGAATACATGGCAACCAGTCCGATATTATGGACAGGGCTCTTACTCCAAACAACGTGAGTTATAATTTGGACTTCACATCAGGGAGACCCCTTGGTTGACATATTTCCAACACTTACAACAATGGCGCTAGAAGGAGGGCCACATGACAAGCTAAGCCTGTTGAATTTGGTTTGAACCTCTTATCTAAAATGGCTCATCCTCTAATTTTTCCCTTTATAAATTTTCAATCCTCGATGAGCCTCTCTATCAATTGTCTCAGTCTATGTTTGATGGTGAGGATGGAACATCCATAACTAAGCACACTTCTGATTTTCTTAAATTTTGTGAATCTTATGAAATCGATGATGACAAATTTTCTTGTATACTTTTCTTCCTCACCCTTGAAGGTCGTGTTAATCGATGGTGCCATACTTTTCCACGTGCTTCCATTCATTCCCTTCGTCATTTCCTCATGGAGCTTCATCAAGCCTTTAGTAGGTATAATAACTGAAATGTTTGTAGAAGAATCAATCTCTTAAGAATGAAGTCTAATGAATCAATTGAGGATTTTTCTAATCGATTGCTTCACCTTTGCTATGAAATTCCAGAAGAAGATATTAATTGGGATTTTTTGAAACAATAGTTTTAAAGCTTGGTTCTTATCTCCTTATGCTATGAACTCGAACCCCTTGATTTTCCCACTCCCTCAACTATTGTGAATCATGAGACACCTCTAATTTCAAAGGAGGAACCTACTATTCCTTTTGTTCCTTGTCCTCATCCTTTTCTAGTTTCGATGAGGGTGCCTCCATGCGATGGTAATACATTTGAAAAATATGTAAATCAAGTTCCTAATCCATCTTCTCATTCTTCTTTCGCTTGTAATGACCTAGATTCAATGGAGGAAGTCCCAGAATGTCTCATTAAGCCCTTGGTGAAGACTAACTCCTCCATTCCACAAGATGATGTTACCGTTCATAAATCTACTCTTGAATATTATATGGATTTCTTTTACCCTCTATCATCTATAAGCCATGACTCTTTGTACCATGACTCTCTTGAGCAGTCTGTTCCACCAACTAGTTTTTCACAATCTCTTGATTCTCGGGCTGATGGTTCAAATTGTAATCAGATACAAGGCAGTCATATTACACAGGTAGAGGATAAGGAAGGTCAAGAGGCTTTCAATCTTTCTTCTATTTTAAAAAATCCTCCATGTGAAGATGATGTGCTTCCATTCTTGGATGATTTTCAATATGGTAATCTTGGTAATGAATCAAATGTAATCAATTCTTCTGATCAATCCATATCCTTGGGAAATAATAATTCTGATGAAAACGATTTTGTTGATGTATGCGCTGACGAATGCCCAAGTGCACCATTTGGTATTTTAGTTTCTCTTGAAGATTTCAGCCTAGACCTATAATCTGAGTTGGTAAAAGAATATGTTCTTATCGAAACTTCCTCTTCATCTAACTACCCCTTGTGTTCCACAATTTGTGATGTATCTACTGAAGACAGAGATACTCCATGCTATTTAGGTTCTTCATTTGATGAATTATCTTCTCGATTGACACAAGGCAGTGAGATTTTCCATGATGAAATTGAAAATAATCAAATCATAGGGTACTCTTCCCATCCCTCATCATATATTCTCTTGCATGAAGACAAATCTTCAAATCAGCTTGCTCACGAAATTTTTTAGATTCATTTATCTTTGAATTTGAAATTAGAAGAATCTTTCGAATTGAGTAATCTGGTTGTTGAAGTTGGAAAATCCAGTAAAATTAGTGATAGAGATAGCTTCCATTCAGTGAGAAGTGGCCTTATTGAAGCCAGTGGTAGAGGCTATCCTCAAACTATGCATGATCTGGTTCAAGCTTCAAAATGCGATTTTACAATTATGGAAAATTTTAGGACCTGCCAGGGAGTCAAGGCACTTCACTTTCCGTTGATGGTTATGTCATGATCTCGCAACTTTGGTAAGCCCCCCAAAATAATTTAGATCTAGTTTCTCTCACACAATCCTTCTCTTTGCATGGTTTCACTTGATGTAAATATCTTTCTTGAAGATGTTTGGTATTTTAGATGAAATATTTCAAACTTTCAAGATTTTTCTTATGACCGTATTCAAGAATATTTTCGGTTCATTCATCTTCATGCAAACATCTTGCATCAAACTCGGGTTTGGAATGTGTGTCTCTCATAGATTTATGTAATTGCGAAGTTGATCATTCCAAAGACCATCTTTGGTTGAAGGAATCACATCTATCACATTTTTTTTATGATCAAAGACTCTTGGATTTCCATGTGAACACCATATCGAAAATCTGGTTCTTCATCATACTTGAAATCCTCTTGAGTGTGAATGAATGTTTGCATTATTCTACGAATCAAGTTCTTCTCCATTCACCATGTCCTGAGTAGTCTCATAAATTTGATGTGCTAGCATCCGTTTTAAATTATTTTGATCATTACAATGCTTTTACAATTTGTCACAAGTTACAGTTAAATGATTTGTCACATTTGGCTTGCGAGGAAATTGGTTCAATTGTTCAGAGAATTTACAGAGTTGTCCAAATTGATGTAGCTTGGTTAATTACAAATTGAGAATATGATGCTTTAATCATCCCATCTGAGCATTATTTTTTCTTTGATGAATGCCATTTAACTTATCATTTTTTCATCGCCACATCCAATGAAAATTGTTTTACATCCTTCGACCTTCATCGTTCAATATCTCGCTATTCAAATTCTTGTCGAGCGGTTGAGGCACTTCATCCCTCGCTAGTGGTTACGTCAGGTTCTCACTGTCTCAACATGACTACTGAATATGATCATAAATATTTTCCCTAATAAGATTACTATCCTAATCTCATGCCTCTAATTGAAAATTCATCTTTTTAAATATTTTGGGGTCTCAAGAGGGTCATCTTGAATTTTACGATTCAATCATTGAATGGTTGGAATAGTCTTACATAGCGAGCTCCATCACAAAAAACAAGTTTCAATTTTTCCTCATGTCTGCTAAGGAGTTCGGTGTGGATGGAGACACATTCACAAGGAGCTTTAGAGGTTGGTTGAATAATGTTTTTTATCAAATAAGTAAGAACATAAATTGGTTAGAAGCGCTGGATATGGCCTATCTTTCTGATGATAGGAAAGACCTTCAAATTTTTGTGCAAGCTATTCAAATTTTTTTTTTTTTGTCCCATATTACGTTTTATCCATTTTAATTGTTGGCATATTTGTGGATGCAGACCAAGAACAATTACGATGGCTGCACTGGAAATTCCATTATTTGTGACCCTGACCTTCTAGCTGGATATGTTAGGAGTAGATCCAATTTCATTGTAGTTTACCTACACATCCATCTTGCATTTGTTCCCTGTAGTTTGTCTTGTGTTTTCTAGTTTTGGTTTGGCATTAGGTTTTTCTTTGGTCATTTTCTATCTTGTCTTTTGGTTTTCTTTCCTTGTTGTGTGTTGTCTTTCCTTTCATTTTATGAGATCGTGCATGAATATGCTCTGTTGGACCAAAAGGGAATGTGGATGAAGTCTAAGGGAGTTTTGTGACATTTCAAAATTTGGTTAGCCTTTGGTTTGTCTTCCTTGTGTTGGTTATGTATTTTGGCTGATGAAGTTCTGACAGAAAATATGATCCATCCGTAAGGAGAGTTTTGGTCAAACCATGAACTCATGTGCATTTGATAAAACCTATGCCTGTATTCAGTTCTTTATGTTTCAGTTTTTTCATGCTTATCCAATCAGTGTAAAAGGAGAATGGGAGAACTTAAATGAGAAAAACTAAATCAGAGGTCTCTATATGCTTCTATGAAGGAACAACCTCTTCTTCTCTCAATAAGTCAGGATCCCTCTTGCACCCAAAATGAATAAGTGCCAATGAACAATCCTCTTTAAAATAAATAAATAAATGTGAAAGAAGAGAAAGGCTTCATGCACAGAGAAGTGAAGAAAAAAACTCGTTTAGGGTATTGTTCAAGCTCGCTAGAAGCAGAGAAATTTTTGTGTTCCTGTAGTGACTTCGCTGTGGTACTGTCTAGGACTGCTGGCAGTGGAGAAACACCAGAGATGAAAAATTGTGCTTTGAAAATCTTAAACTCGCGACCTTAACTACCCTTCCTAATTCAAAACATTGTGAAAATGTTGAACTTTATGTTGAGTTAAACCAATAGGGCATGATAGAGACTATGTTTGTTCACGTGGTAAGTGGGGAAACTAAAGTAATTTGCATGATGAATCAATACTCCATGAAGAACCAAGGCCCTGCACGAAAGAAGTTAACAAATATAGAGAAGTTGGAGATTCTACCAGTGTGTCGCCAAGTGTTGTAGTTGCTACAAAACCCTCCAAAATATTAGCCAATACCAAATTTCAGAGCCTTCCTTGGTATTTTTCATCATCATCACAAACTAAGTTTATTTTATTTGTTTTCTTAGAATTTTGCGATCCCTTTTGCAAGATAGACAAAGTGTCATCTTTTGGCATGTTTGTTGTCGCATTATATGCATGAGCTTGTTCTAGTGCTTCCAAGAGGTCACCTTTGTGCAAATTATTTTTTCTAACCTTGTAAGTATCTGTCGCACTCATTTCAAAAATTTTGAGCACTGTCGCACAAGTGTCGTCATAGTCGTCATAAAGTGTATATTTGGCGTCTCACTTGTTATAACGGGTCGTAAAGCTGTCACATGAAGGGAAATTATTTTTTTGTATGTCATGGATGAACTATGTTGTTTGAGTCGTAAAAATATGCTAAGTGTGTGATCACAGTCAAAGGTCATCACCGTTCACACTTATCCATTTTCCAGAAAACTCCCCGAATAAGCAACCTGGCTTCACCTGGCCTCCCCTGAGCTGCGAATGCAAGGTCTCAATCCTCTAGCTATGACCTTGCTTCTTAGCACTCTACAGTGCAGATTTTTTGTCTCTGGGGACTACTGCACTGTGCAATTTCTGTGACCAAGCCTTGACCCTAACCTACAAAATTGCGCAGTCATGACCTCCATCCCGGCTTGAATTGCACACTTCACAACCAAAAGCCTCAAGATCATCCCTTGAGCCCTTGAAATATTCATCTACCTAGTAGCCTGACCTTCCTTGGCCCCCATAATTGTGTAGTAAGCTCACCCACTGTCCATCCCTTCAGTCCGTCCCACTAGCTCCGAAAACTGTGAAGTCTTGTCCCTCATCCCAACCTGAATTGCGCATTACGTAGTCTCAAGGTTAAAGGCTTCCCCTTGCCTGCCTAAGTTGCACAACTACGCAGTCACTGAGCCTTCTTGTCCAACCTATCACTTTTTCTAGGCTTAGTTCATGGATCGAAATGCATCATCTTAGGCTAGGGGTTTTTCAGATTGATGGCATCTCGTCATGAGTGAATTGTAGGAACACGTACTCTATTATGTCATGGAAAGATGATGAATAAGGTGAGGAAGGAGGGAAACATGCTCAAATAAATTCTTGCAGTTAAACTTACAAGTTGATCAATCAGGAGAAAGCAAAGGGACACTAGTTTGCAACCACTATCCAAGACTTGAGATCATTGAAGACTCCCTATCACCAAGGCATGCAGAGGTGACAATGAAAACTTTTTCATGAAGACACTCACCTCTTAGCAACAACAGTGACTTGAAATTTCCATGTCATCAAGCAGACCATGTCACCCATTTCATGTCATATCATGTCATGAGTGGTCATATGCCACATCACTAGTGTGGACCATGTATATTGTATTCAAAATGTATTGTAAAGTGGAAGTTCAAAGGACACACATGGAATGTAAAGAGTCATGTAAGTTGAAAAGTATGGGAATTCAAACAATAATGAGGGTATTCAAAGGGTCACCCTTGGTTATATATACTCCCACATTGTATGACTAAAGGAATTTTCACCTTGGCTCCATTAGTAAAGAAATATAGAGGTACACTAGTTATTTTGTGGAGAAAGGAGTGGCTCCAACGCTCCACTATTGGAGCTAGTTATGTTCATTATATACATGTGTCTTGGAACTTTTACTTAATATCAAAAGCCCTATGGGCCAACACGTTATTCATGCATGGATTATGGATATTTGTAAGACTATTCTGTGAATGTTTGTAATTCATGTTTGCTTTCACATGTGTTAAGGTAGTTGACCTATTTTGGTTATTTTAGTATTTATCTTATTGAGAGTGTGCTATAATGGTTGTTATTGCGGTCACATCCTAGTGGAATATTCCGCTAGATATTACAAAGACCTTTCTCATTCACTGGTTGTAATGACCGTCACATCCCTTGTGGACTATTTTGCTGGATTTTAGACAGATACTATTGTTTGAGTGTGTCTCTTATTGGGTGGTACTATTATCTTTCTCTTAGAGGCTCACCCTTTTCTCTCCCCCGCTGTAGCCTAGGAATTTGATTCACATATGATTGAACACTCACCAGGAACACCCCCCTTGATTTTTGAAGGCACATGTGCACTCCTCTATCTTGCTAATAGTTAGGGTCAAGGAAAATCTATAAGAATACATGGAAACTAAGCCAATATTTCGGATGGGGCTCCTACTCCAAACAATGTGAGTTCTAATTGGGACTTCACATCAGGGATACCCCTTGGTTTACAAATTTCCAACACCGTCAACAACATGTTAACTTGATTATTATACCAGTAAAATGGAAATAGGTCATTGTAACTAAAGTCTAACTCATGAGGAAAATTTTAGGTCTTCAATGGTTAAGAAAAAAGCTAGAATACCTTGCTCACTACATTTCAATAATCCTTCTTAGTGAGGAAGGTAATTTGGAAGAACCTCTTCCACCTGGATCTGTCTCCAACACTACCACGTTATCTGTTATTGCAACTGCTCCCTCTAAACTAGAAGAATTCCATACTTTCTACTACGGAATATGATATGAATACCTGTTCTTTCCAACCATTCTCTACGAGTCTATCACCTTAGTCATAAATTCCATGTACCCTGTGTATCTTAGTGGCTACTTACTCTATCTAAAGGTGGCACTAGGGAGTCCAAATATCTTTTGAACCTCCCTAAACAACACGTCTGCCGACTTGGATCGAACTCTCCCTATATTGGGAGTCACTGACTAAGTGGCTACCTCCACTTTCCCTCAGCTCTACTACTCATCATCCAGCTGGTTGGCTCACTTTCCAACTAGCCGAAACTCAAACTGTGATACTAGTTGAGGCTCCTTCTTCAGATCTCTATCTTGATTTCACTCTAAGGTCTCCTTTAGGGCTCTGCTCTCCTCCACACTCATGTATCTACTTTGTTCACTTCTTGCCTTGCTGCTCAAGTTTGTGCTTGTCTCAACTTGTAGCATGTACATATTCTTATTCCTTACACCTATCTTCTTCTTACATCCATAAGCTAAGTGATGGAGGTGAGCCTTACCTTTGTTGAAGATGAAATCATAATCATTGTCCTCTAGGGTTGCTACTAGAACAAGGTTCTTCTTCAGGCTTGGAACATAGAGGACATTTCTAAGATGGAGAGAGCTACCCGACTCCCTCTCAAAGCTGATAGTACCAAATCCCCTAGTTTCATACTTTCCATAATCTCCTAGCTCAATTTGAAATTGCATGTCCTTCTCCTTCACGTCGCTGATATACTCCTTGTTCTCTGTCTTGTGGAAGGATGCTCCTAAATCAATATAGCATACATTGTTGTCTTTTGAGCTTGCCATGTAAGCTATCAATGAGAAATATTTATCAAACTGAGAGGAAAACACATCTACCTCAAATGATGCAACCAAATGATCCTTATTGGACTCTTCCTTCTGATTAGGACACTTAGTGGCATAGTACCCAAACTCATGGAAATGGAAGCACTTTATCTTGTTGATATCCTTCTTCTTATTCTCGCCCTTCTAATTGGACTTAACCTCTTCTTGGCACTTCTTTCCCTTGGATTTTCTACCTTTGCTT
This sequence comes from Pinus albicaulis, assembly GCA_034641835.2. Lineage (NCBI taxonomy): Eukaryota > Viridiplantae > Streptophyta > Pinopsida > Pinales > Pinaceae > Pinus > Pinus albicaulis. The sequence goes on from JAXQQM020058265.1 coordinate 39,877, forward strand.
GTTTATCCTCGTTCTCTGCTGGAGCTTCTCTACTGGTTCTTATTCCTCTCTGAATTTCTTCTTGAACGCAATCACTCCATAACCTTTCCCAACTAGTAATATTCCCTCTGCCACTTAATACATCTTGAAAACATACCAATACTTATGGAGTACCAGAAGCGCAAGACTCACAAGGTCATTCTCTACTACAGTCACACCCACTCCACTTAGCTCACCTCGAATGTGAGTGAACTTCAAAAGATATGTGATGATGGGCTCTCCTTTGATCATCCATATACTTCTTAGATTCTCCTTGAGAGAAAGCTTCCTAACATCACTGGAACCTTAATACATATCTAAGATAGATTTAAACATATCATATGATGTCTTATTCTCATGGAGATGAGGAATAATATGATCATTGATCCTTTCAAGAATGATCCTATTCGCCTTGGTGTTATTCTTGTTATACTGGATCAACTGTTGGGAATATTGAGGTGGAGATATTGCCTGTTTCACATACTCAAGCACTCCATTATCTTCCAACACCACTGTGCTTTTCTCCTTCCATGAGCAAAAATTCGAGGCTCCCTCTAAATTGTGATTTGTTCTTAGAACTTGGAATGCCATGTTGCTATCCAAAGACTCCTACTCTTCTCTTCAAGCTCTAGCGCAAGCCTTCTGCTTAATTTGTGTTGTCCACAAACTGATCAATATGGTGCTAGTATTTATAATGATCTTTGCTCTGATACCATGTTAAATTTCCATGAAACTTTGCAACTAATTATTGAATATCTGAAAAATGAAATCTATTATACTTTCATGAAGATATAGAGTCTCTCAATAATTCATAAGCAGCAGAATAAAAAACATAGAGATAAAAACACATGCACAAATTGACACGATTTTCTCAGGAAACCCAACAGGGAAAACATGCTTGCTTGTTGTGTCTAATTCATTGAGTGCACTTGAACACTTGGATCTATTACAAAGAAATTTGTCTATTTGAGAAATAATTCTACTTCTCTCTCTAATATCAACTAATACAATTGATCTTGGTTGGCCTTGATCCTACTTGATCTCGACACTTCTAGCACACAAGTGTTCCTATCCTTCCTCCTGGACTTTCTTTGAAAAACCTACTCTTCTTCTCCTCATCTTTGCGCACTAGAGGCTCCTTAATCCTTGCACACTAGATCCCTATTTCCTAGCGCACATGAGCCCCTATTCTCTAGAAAAAATAAACTCCTATTTTATACGAAAAAATTGATTTCCTTGCGCACTTGTTAGCCATATTTATGAGGACCCACCTCCTCTTTTCCGTGCACAACCAACTCCTAAATCCTAGTGCACTTGTTCCTCCTATTTCTCAAGAAACAATTCCCGCGCTCTCCACAATCAAGGTTCTCTCACAAACTCATGAGCTTTGTCTTGTCACATTGACCTTTATGCACAAAAAAATTGAATTCTTTGTGCCTCCACCCTCCTCTTTATATTCCCAATTCAAACATGCAAGGAGACTTAATTAAAATTTAGAACTTGAGTTCTGATTGACAAGGTAACTAAGAGTTACACTCTTTCTCTTTCCAATCAAAATTGGAGTTCTTAACTCATCCTTCCTTCAATCAAGACTCAATACAAAATTTCTCTAACTAAAATTCTAATTGCCACCTCGTTCTATTGTCAAACTGATGAAGAATCCACTTAACTAAAGCTCCAACTCTACCAGTAAACTGAAAATAACTCATCCTGAGTGAATTCCAACTCATGAGGACAATTTGAGGTCTTCATTGGATAAGGCAGAAGCTAGAAGACCTTGATTGCTACATTTTCAACACAAATATGCAGTCACAATAAAGTGTCAATCACCACAACAAATAATTCAGAAGCATGTGCAGAAAAATCAACCTTTGTTCAATTAAAAACTGTGACATTTAAAATAGAGTTATGATGATAGAATATTGCCTATAGGACATAAACCTTGAATGCATCACTCCTTATGCATGTAATGCTCACAACTACTTACAATATTGAGTGCCTCTATGACATCAATCTTGAGTGTATCACTTCTTACACTAGCTACACTCACAAATACTTACAATATTGAGTGCTCTAGGACAACAATCTTGAATTCTTCACACCTTAAGCCAATTATGCTCACAACTACTTACAACATTGAGTTTCACAATGTATGGCTCATGAACCATGCCACAATTACACCATAGTGCTTACTCATCAATCAACTATTCTTGGTTTCCTCTTTGTTTTTTACACATATTTTTATCCATGATGAAAAGGGATTAACACATGTATAACATGGTAAATAATCCTAAGTTAACGTTAATAGGATACTTATCCTTTATATATAAATTTCAATGGTCATGTGGGATTGGGTCAGAACCACAACTCTCTCAACGAGATTATATATGAGATTAGATACTCGAGGGTGATGGGCTCTCCCTTATTTTTGTAGGTATGCTATTTATTTTGATTAGTAACCTTGGGTATACATGCCATAATTGGGAAATAAAAAAATACAAGTCAACATCATGTACTCAATTCTTTATATTATGTGCAAAGGTCCACACTTTTGTGCATCTCAAATACATTTGTGTGTGCAACAAACATTTTCCTCCCCACGTAGTTTATTTCTTGGTTACAAATTTTTCATTGCCATTTTTATTGTGTTCTACATGGGCTCCACCATGTTTGACATTCAAATTTAACAATTACTTTTGTATCAATCTCAATTTATTACGTTAGTATTACTTTTGCTGCTGCATGTTTGATTTTCATATTTAACTATTACTTTGGTACACATGTCATGTTATTACATTACTATTACTTTTTGACTTTTTAAATATAGTAAAACTAGCATTTGCACGAAGAGGTGCAAAGGAACGCCGAAAGCTCAAGAATGGAATATGCGAGGTTTTTGCAAGATTTGTTGTTTGAATGGTTCAGGTTTATTGCGAGAAATGATATAAAGGGGGAAATGGGGGCGGGGTTATTCAAATTATTGGGAGGAACCACAAAACTATGACCATTTATCAATATTATAGTTGGGCTAAAGACCATGAATGAAATATTCAGAAGCAGGTTTCCCCGAGCGATGGTAACAACATCCTCTGCGTGTATTGCAATATGAACCAAGCCACTATATTTACAAGCACTGAATTACCATCAACCTACACAACGATAAAAAATAACGCCGAAAATGAATTTTAGATTCATGAGTCACACCATGAAAATAACTGTTCAACGAAATAATATAAATCAAAAGATATAGCAATGACACCAATTGAACAACACCAAAAAATGGTGAGCACGAACATTATCCAACATCCATTGATACTTCGATTGGTCCCCGTTATCAAGAATTTTATGCAACGAACTTTTCTCCTTGTTATGATGGCTGGATTGAATCAACTTATATCATGAGTGAATCAAGTGATGAAAACTATGGCATGACCAACATGAATTTAGACACAACTTTTCATGCTTTCAATTTATGTGTTTGTGTGGAATTCAATTTCAGTTTGTGGTGAATTGAGGTACGCCAACTGAACAACTTGAGAAGTTTAGTTTCACACACTTTACATCATTCAGAAAGAGCGCTGCAGTGGTCCCTTGTACGCGCTATTGTGTTGGAATATTCTATGTGGTGAGGATTTCGTTCAATTTAACAATACTCCACCGTAAGTGGCATGGCTCTGATGCTTTCCAGCCTCATCCATACTTCTTCGCTTGTGTAAAAAATGTTGGATGTGTGTTATATTCTTTCCATGAATAGTCCCACGCGTTTTATGTTGCGTTGGGCGCAACGGGAGGGTCACAGGGGGGGGTGGAAGCTCCCCTTATCGGGGGGTTTGCACGAGGGAGGTAGCCCCTCTTCATGGGGTTTGGGGTAGTGCCCCAAGAATATATATATATATATATATATATTATACAGAGCCAATAATATTTGGGCGGACCCAAGGATGGGGGGACGACCCAAAGACGGTGGGCGGAACTACCCATGGTTTTGTGCATGGGTTTTGCACATGGTTTTGGGCATGATGGTTTTCTGCCCATGGTATTTTGTAGATCTAGTTAGGGGAACTATGGTTATGTTCTAATACAAGGTTAGTGGATTGGGGTTTATGAATGCTTCGCCTTGTATAAATATGTATTATAATATTGAAAGGAATATAATGAAAAATCAATCTGGTAGTCGGGTTTTTGGATCCAGGGGAAAATATTTGTGTATATTTGTTTTATGTTCTCTCCATTCTTTATTTTCCTGTTATTTAAGAATTCGTTTGCAGGTAATTTTTTTACATGTTTAAAACATACAAACAAAACTCACCTCTCAAAAAAATAAATATACCAACCACGTGTCAAACTTGAATAGATGCGAGGAGGACAAAATTTAAGATCAATGATTCATTGCAGTGAAAAATGTTTGAATATGAAATCCCATAGAGAAAAATGCCTTTGGCGATGTCGATTATTACTATATATATGTTTTTATTTATTTATTTAGTTTTAAATATTTACTATATTTGGAATTAAGAATTTAAATTAGTATAGATCTTTTTTAAACCTGGATTTATTAAGTAATGTGATGGATACAATTTCTTTATGTGTAATTTGTTCAATCATTTGACTCCATGTCATGTATTAATTCCTTTATATTAAATGATTAAAATAATTACATATTAAGAAATTTGATTCCTCTCATTGTTTAATAAACTTATGTTTAAAATAGATTCAGGGTGGTCTAAATTTTTAGATTATGTCACATACATACGTGTGTAGTTATTAATTTTTTATTTAATTGATAATAATAATAATAATAATAATTATTATTATTATTATTTTAATTTTTTAACATAATGTTATGTTCATTTGTAACAACATCTCATCTATATTGGGCTATAGAGGACCTCACTACTTTAGATGCAATTGATTTCTTTTCACTTTAAAAAAAATATCAAATATAAGTTATTTTTGTCTTTTTTCTATTCACAAAGTAATTATAAATTTTGTAATATTCTTCTTCAGTGAGAAGTAATAAATTGATAATAGAACTTCTTTTCCATTTCTTCGTTATAATATAAATCTTCTAGTAATGGGGGTTGGATTTTGTTGTCGATGTATTATCCACACCACCTTTTATATTCAGGTAACTTCTTGCCTCACGCCATAAATGTCTGATCATTATGCACTAGTCATGAGTTTGCAAGCAACAATTGCTAATTTGAAGAAATATATTGTAGAAGTGGAAGGCAATCTCGATTCTATTATAGATTTAGAGACATCATATCACCCCAATCCTATACTAATCCTCTAATATTTTTTAGATTGTGACAATTTTTTGTCTTTGACTCTCTTTATTCTGATTCTAGTGGTGATGTAAAAGTTGATGTGTAAATTATTTTTGAATGATGTTGATGTGGTTTTGTTTCTAGATTACTTTGTTAGATGGAATATACTAGTATTTTAGGAAAGCATGGTTGAGGTATTGTTCACCAAATTGAGGTTGTGTATTGGCCATTTTGTTAGGGCATTGGTTATGTTCTTCTACTTCTTGTTTTAATGAATACACTAATTTAAAAAAACAAACAAATTTCCAAAGAAAACAAAATTACAATAAATTAGAGAAGTCAATTCTCAAAATCACACCTCTCCATTAGCTCAACTTTTCCCTACCTTCCATCCCTCTCCCTCCCTCCCTCTCTAGTTCCTCGCCCCAACCCCACTGGTTGACCAACACCTCTCATCCCACCCAACCCCAACTCACACTCACACATATGTTTTGATTTGTTTTAGTTTTATTTATTTTATTTTAAGCGCGCGCACACACACACACGCATATATGCTTTATCCAAATTTATTTATATATTTCTTATTATTATTTAATTTATGTTTTTTCCTTTTTAAATTTATGTATTTAATTTTGTTATATATATATAGTTGACGAAGTTTAGTTTTATTTTATTTTTTCTATCTTTTAATGTGAAATAAAAAAATAAAATTAATGTATAAATGTTCAAGTTTATGATTTATGATTCCATTTTATTTTTTAATTTTCAATGGTGCTAGTTGTTAAGGTCACAATTTGAGTTAAGTTGTAATTTTAATTCCAAAAGAAAATTGGTGCAACTAGAAGCATCCATTTTTATTCAATAATTAATCATCAAAAATGTTATTGGTTCTCAAGTCGCAGTTTTCAAACAAGTCATAGTTTTAACAACCCACCAAAAAATGATGCTACTGGTAGCTCCACTTTTTGTAAGGAGGGTAAAAACAACTATTAAATACCTCTTAATAAAAGAATTATGGAGGGTTCTTGTTAAGTTGGTAGATTTGTTGCAAGTTCCTTACATTGATTGCGAGCAATTTTTTCATATTGACTCTTATGCATTATAATAGGTTTTGCTTCATTTTAGAAGCATGATAGTCTCCTTTGATAACAAAGTTATTTGGTGCTTTGTTTTTGACCTGATGCATTGTTTATATTTCATATTGGAGCACTTATTAACTTGATCATTTTGTAATCATGTTTAGGGTCTTAGTTGAAGCATTATTGTTGGTCATTGACACTTAAACCATTGGATCATTGTTAGCTTCAACATGCTCTTTACCATCTTTCACGAGAGATTATTCTTTGACATGTTGATTCTTGACATAAGCTAGTCTCCTTTCCTCACAATTTTATCAAAATTTGTTATGTTGTTACCCTTTGTAATGATTACTGATGGAAGTAGGGTATTCCTCTCTTAAAACTATATTGGGATCTAATTGTAGCCCAGTAACTGTTTCTTCAGTATTCCACCTACATCTTGTCCTTGATAGAAGCACTTTGTAACTTATAAGGGATGTTGCAAGTTGCCACTAAGGAGGGATTTTATGTAATGCCATCTACTTTTAATCATGTTGTTATTCCTCTAGTAAACATTAAGGAGGATTTCTAGAATGCATAACGTCATGCAATGGTCATTTGTGCATTTGAAGCTATATTAGACTAACTTCTCAAAATGTTATGCTTCATTATAGTCTTAATGGAGTGATGAAACTAATACTTGACATGCTTTGGGTAGTTAGAGACAACCCAATTAGCGTTGTGTTATAATCAAATCTTAATGTTATGGATCTTGTCAAATATTTATTTAAAAGAGAATTGAAAAAATCTATCTATATGGTTAGATGTTTATTGTACAACTATTCTATATAATGGAGCACCTCCTATGTATTTGTTAAGAAAATACATTCATCCTTGGAGTTTTGAGACTAGAATAAAGTTAAAGAGAGAGTGTATGTTTTTCCATATGAGGTATTTACCACTGTACATATAAAGTGGGTATTTTGTGTGATGTGCTATGAGTTTGGTGTATTTGTATATTAAGTTATCATATTTAGATGTAAATTTATTCAATAATATTGCATTATTATTCATGAATAAATTGTTGTTGAATCCACACGGAAGCACTTAATAAAAAACCTACGTTGAATAAATTGTTGTTGAGTCCATACGCAAGAACTTAATAAAAAACCTAAGTTGAATAACAAGTGAAAACAAATGAGGCTAGCATATCAATTATCAATTCTCTTATAATGAATAATAAAGAGTAAGAAAGGAATCATGCTTATGATCTTTTTGTGATACCTTTATATATCTTTAGTTTTGTTATAGATTCCTCCATCTCATGTGATTTCTCTAGTATTGTCACATATTCCTCCATGACATACCATTACAAAAATGTCGACACTAACATATTATTCTTTTTGTACTGGCCTCTGATTACTAAGAAAGTGATCATGCTATCCCGTTCATGCTTGTGAACTTGTGTGTTACCTTTAGTTTTGTTACAGATTCCTCCATCTCGTGTGATATCTCGAGTTATGTTGCAAATTTCTCCATCTCTGGTGTGATATCCCTACGTTTGTTGTATATTTTTCCATCACATACCAACTTGTTGAATGATGATAATAATCTTAATCTCATTGGATACATATTTAGGAACTCCTTTATTTTGATGAGATCATACAAATGGTATTCTCGAAATTCAAACATCGTCGGATTCCCATGAATGATGCATTTAATAAAAGGTCAACGTAGATACTTTCATCATAGAGGTAAGTGTTATTGAATTTGGTGCATGATTATCTTAATGCAATCAGAGAGTTTGATTTCTTAGTGGTTTAAATATTATATTTTTAAAAATAAAATTGAATAATGACATAATTTTTTAATTATTGTTTTCTGTAATCAAATAATGATTTGTGTTAGAAAAAATTTATGGTAAATGTTATAATAGATATCACATCATAGTAGTTTTAGTGAAATATAATGGTAGTTGGATAATTTATATAGTTTTGTTATAGGTTTAAAATAGAGAATAACTTTATCATTATGAAAAATTAGCTATATGCTATATATTTTATGGTAAATGTTTAAAATTGTAAAGTTTTAATGAACATTTAAATCGATTTTGAGCATTTAAATTAGCAACATTTCTTGAACTTGCATTGGTTGGTTCACCTCTCTAGTTCAAAGGTTCTATTTCCTCATCAAATTGATGTACAATTTCTTCCTCTATTTGCCTTGCTTAGGACAAATTCATCGATATTTTTGTACTCAATTTTATTACTTGAACACCTTTGCAAAGATTGGGAGTTAAATTTTGAGGGAGGCTACATTTTGCTTCTACCATTACCCACTGTTGGTTTAAAACCACCGTAGATCCCATGATTCTTGCTACTTATGCTACCACTTGGTTCTAAATTTCATGTATTTTGGTAGCAATATATAAAAGAGAGGCTCCATTGAAATGGATGTGCTCTTCATGGCTTCGTAGAACTCTATGAATTTCTTGCACATCCCTCTAATCCCTTAGATTCCCTACGAATAAATAACCTTAGGTGAATAAATTACATGCCTTATCAACATAAACTATTGAATTCTTAGCCTCCTCAAAGCCTTGGAAACTCTCATATGATTTGGATATTAAACAAAAATCACCTATTAACGGTTTAATTTGATGAATCATTGACCCCAAAGTCCAAAAATTGTTCTTGCTCGTAGCTTTTGTGCTTAGAAAGAACTTGAGATAAATTGGTTCTCCAAAAGGGAGGTGGTGGGAGATAATATGGATAAGAAAATTTATAAGGCCTTGACATCTTTCCAACCTTAACACCATTATCACACAAGAAGCTTGGGGGTTAATGGATAAGAGAACATAAGCATGTAGCAACAAAATTAGGAGCGAGCGAGCATAAATGTCCCATCTCCTTGAAATTAAGTTCAAATGTTGGAAGGACTAAATGAAACTATATGTCATGTGAATGTTGATGGATTTGTTGGTACTTTCCACATGATGATATACTAGGGTTAAACATGTTGATGTACAAATCATTAATTAAGGAATTGTTTCGTGGGATGATACACCATTAACCATAAGCTCTTCCTAATTTTTTCTTGATTAAGATTTTTCCCACCTATCAACTTCTTTGTTGTAATATTGAAGGACATGGTAGTATTTTATTTAAGTGAAGAGGCCTTCTATCCATCTACTATAGTGTAGGATTGAACCTAGACATATGTCTTTCATAATGTTGAATCCTTGCCACATTCATTTTCCTTTGCTTTATCATTTCAAGTGATAATAAGTCCTCCAGAAAAACAAGTTTCAGTTATCCCTCCGGGGTCACTGTAAACCCCTCTAGATGCCTACCACCCTAATGGTTTGAATAGTTGATTGTGACTCATTCAGAATTTTTTTTTAATATATATATATATATATATTTCCAAATTTGTGCATGCCAATTATAATGCTCATTTTTAAGTTCATAAATTTTTAAGTCTTGAAGTTGAACCAACTATTGAGGTCCTGAATTGTATTCTTTTTGACATCCTCTTACCATCACCTTCATCTTTTTCATACATAATTTTTCTACATTTCCAAACTATAAGGTCATCTAGGACATGATCAATGATCATAAAATGTATCATTCATTCATAGCTTATAATTTATACGATTTTTATGAAAATTGATTGAAACATTACCATGAATACTGAAAAGTGCATATTTCGTAGCTAATCAATGTTTCTGCAGCTAAGTCCAAGGTTAATAAGTTTCCAGCAAGCTTGAAGGTTAACAAGTTACATGTATGGATTCCAAATGTCAAGTACACAAATATCCACCTATTGTGCCTATGTGGAAGATCATTGAGTTCGAGAATTTGCTTGGTCAAAGCGAAAGCCAACTTTGGTATATTATTGTGCAGGGTTTCAAGGGTAATAGTTTCATCACCAAGCGAGTGTGGAATCAAGCGAGTGAGAATCTGATTTCAAATGGTCGATGTGTTGATAAAGATCATTCTCATGATTTTCTCTTCTCATAGCAAATCATGATAAGTTGATTTCCTATTCCAATTCAAATAATTAGTTGGCAATCAATGAAATTTCCCTTCAATGTTTATTTCTTTAGTTGTTAAATATTAGAAACAACATAAATATTTCCTTAATCTGGAAGACAAGGACAATTATTTTGAAATTTAAGATTGTAATTGTTGAGATCCAAGACTTTTTTTTAGTAAATACAATCATTATGTTCCAGACTTGAATTATGAATGCATTGGTGATTGATTTGACTTGAGTTTATACTCCCTTGCGCTCAACATGAGGGCCCCATGAAGAGTCATAAGATAACATAGCCATTTAATTATATTTCTTTCTTAGAAGTTGTTTAAATTTGGTTTGCAATTAGCTAGATATTTTATGATTCATAGATGCTTTGTTTCTATATTTAAGTTACTCATTATTTCCTTGATTGTCACAGGATGAGCACAAAATTAAATTAAAAAACAAAAAAAACATTTCCTTCATTAGTTACTTGTTTGAATTCTTTTATATCTTAGTCTCGGATTTATATGTCATGCTTGTATTAAATCTCATTAAGATTGCACATTTCAGTAATTTGTTAATATTATCCATCCATTGTTTTTCGAGTTGATTTTTTTTCTTGAATGCTGATAAAACAACGATTGTTTGAATTTCATTAGAAAAAAGGTAGATTAGATATTCTTCCTTTCAATATCATTAAAATAGAGTTCATTTACTTGTTCAATAGCATAGACTTTAAATTCTTCAAAGTAACATAGATTTTCAATTCTGCAAAATAACAGAGTTTTGATTCTGTTCATTAGCATAGTATTTCAATTCTACTCCATTATAGTAGACTTTTAATTTCAGTTTGGTAAAATAGTAATTTAAATTCCTATATTAATGTGATTTAATTTCTTGAAATTTAGTTTAATTGGTTTATCTTACAAAAAGAACATGTGAGTAACTTAACAAGAGCTAGCCTTGAAATGTCAAACTTTACACTTTGCATTTAAATTTAAAATCCTTAATAAAAAATAAACCTCCTAGCATATATAGTGCACACACACTTCACAAGGATATGAACCACGAGTTCGACAATTTAATGAAGTAATTTAACTAACAATTTAATTACCCAACATTTTTGGCGCCATTGCTGGGGAAGTGTATATAGGATTTTATTTTTTATTTCATTTCAACTCACATGTCATACTAGATGCATAGTTAAAATCATATTAAAATAATTTAGAATGCATGTATAGAGAACGAGATTCTAGAGGTTTATTTGTGACTATATGTAGAGGACGTAGTTCAATACCAATATCACCAACCACCCCCACTAGACCACATAGTTCCACACCATCTACTGACACTCGCATTCCATCCTTAATAGGGAGGAATAGACTCGCTAAAGTGCATACGCCTAAAATCCAACATAGGAATTCACCAACCTCATCTATAAATGTTATAGTTGAAGAACATACATCCCCTGCTGAAGGAGTCATATTTATTTCTTCAATAGGCGAACAACTCTTCAGACATGAGTTAGAAGCACCTAGTGAAGAAGAGGAATTTTTTTTTTGACATACGGTGAGTAGAAGAAGCAAAGGAAGAAGAAGCATACAACCCTATTGTTGAATCGTATATTAGATCTGAAATTTACAATGGCAAGAGAAGGAGAAGTAGAAGTACAAAATGGAGAGGAAAGACTAAGGATTGTTGGAGGAAGAGGTAGAGGAGGTAATAAAGGAGGTCAAGGTGGTAGAGGTGGAAGGGGAGATGATGTATATTTTCATGAAGAGGACCCTTTTGGATTCCCCATCCTAGATAAAAAAACCACTACTACAATGAAAAATATCTCACCATCCATCCTTCCTAACTTTCATGGGTTAAGAACTGAGGATCCAAAGACATTTCTTTTTGAGTTTGAAGTATTATGCAATTCATATGATTATCAACTTGATACTTAAAAATTGAAATTATTTCCCTAAAATATGGAGCTCTTAAATGGCTCATGGGTCTAGGAACACATTCTTTTAGAACATGGGATGGTATGAAAAGAATGTTCCTAAAAAAATATAAAGATTACTATATGCATCGTGACTTCAAGGATGAAGTCTTTAAGATGGTTCAAAAAGAGGGTGAAAACCTTGAATATTTGGTGGAAATATTTGCCTATAATATCAAAAGGGATAAATTGCATAATTTAGATGAAGAGACATAAACAAATATTTTGCTAAAAACCATAAGGGATGAGTATATTGATATTCTCAATTGAATGGGAAAAGGAGATGTCTCTCAGTTTTCATTCAAATAAATCTAAGAGTTATGCAAACACATTGCAAGGGGAAAGTAAAAATATGGTAAGAACCCAAGAGATCTAGTCATGTCAAGGGTAAGCACATATGCATTTACAAAAGTTAGTAGAGCAGAATTATGAAATGTTCTTGACAATTTTAAAATATATATCCTTGGAAATCTTAGTGAACAAATAGATACTCTAAGGATACAAAAAAAGCAAAAATTCTAAAATGCTTCATTCTCCATTTTCTGCCCTAAATGTAGGAAAAAACATGATTTACGAGAATGCCCCCTTGATAGTGTTAAAATGTGTGTTATATGTGCATAAAATCATGATACCAAGGAATGTCCTTCAATACCCGGACTTAAGTCTATTTTCCAAGAAGAAGCTAGAACAAGTCAATTTGAATCTATTTTCTATGTTTATCCCAAGAGACCTTGGCAACCTCTACCAACAAGTATGGTACAAGATCCCATTGCATAATATCAATCATATGCATAACCACAAAGAAATTTGAATGCACCTATGCCTTGGAAAACTTGGCCACCTCAACCCCAAAACCCATTTTGGTCACAGGGTTGGAAAAAATATTATGGTAGGCATCCTCGATATCCTCAATTTCAACATACATACCCTCAATACCAACCTTAGTACTATCCTCCTCAATCTTCACAACCTACTCAACCACAATTCTAACCCCAATTGACTTCAAGTAAACCACTTCCCTTACCATCCACTCCATTTCCTCAAAAATCTAATCAACTACTTGCTCAACCACTCCCAAATTCAAATAATAAAACCCTTCAACAACCCATCTATAATGTCGAGGGTCAAAAATTTCAAGTTTGTATGATAGATCCTCTAGGTCTAAATGATATCCAACTTAGATCCAGTAGAGTCTTGCAAAATAAATCACCACCAGTTGTCATCCAAGAATATAAGGAGGATAAAGTTAATGAAAAAGAGACATCTCTTAATCAGGGAAAGACTCCTCCAAAGGAATATGTTCCTACAAAATTAGTTGCAACCAAATAAAATAAACCCCTACAATTCCTCTAGCAGAACAACCTTTTGTTTCCTTACAAATTCATCCTTTTCCTGAAAGGCTTCAAATTGATAAGGGAATAGAAAATCAAATCATTTTACCTAAATATAATATGTTATATGAATTGAAAAATATTTGCATAAAAAATCCTTTACTCCAAGCCATAAAGGAAATACCCATATTTTCCAAAACAATAAAGGAGTTGTGCATTAAAAAACTAGGAAGAAAAATAAAATGCATTAAAAAGATTCAACTGGTAGGAAATATCGTAGATATTATGATGGGGAAACCAATACTTCAAAAATATTTAGATCCAGGTATCCCTATTGTAAGAATTCACATAAATGGTATTGAGATCCCAAACACTCTGATTGATTTAGGAGTATCCATTAATATTATGAGTAAATAAACTATGGATCAATTTAAGCTTTCGTATCTTAAATATACCCCAAATTTATTGGAACTAATAGATAGATATGTTTTTAAACATGATGGCATATTAGAAGATGTATTTGTATCTTTAGATTCATGGGAATATCCTGTTGATTTTATGACTTTTACTCCCAAGAATAATTTAGGAGGGATCCATTGATTCTTGGTAGACCTTGGCTAGCTACAACTAATGCATTTATAAGTTGTAGATATGGTGATATGTATATTTTTTATGGTAGTTTCACTAATATATTCACACTATATCCGGTTGCAAAAAAAAATAACTGAAATATAAAATGAAGTTTGGATCGATGATGATGATAATGAAGACTTTGAAAATATTCAACTTGCATTTACTCTTTCACAATTTGATGAGGAGGATAAATTAATAAATTTGATGAATAATACTGAATCTTATTCATATTTTGAAAAAGATAAAAAATTTCAAGAGAAATGTAACATTGAATATTTATCATCTCGACAATCTAAAGTAGCTTTATATTCTATGGACAAGTCTCACAATTCTTTAGTAGAAAATTTTTCCAAATAAAAAAATAAACATTAATAATAACTTGGAAGACTTTCTAAAGAAACAACTAATAAATATGCTACAAAACATTATTCTACATATGTACGGGAATACACTGACATGAAGGTAAATTACCCTAATACTTGTATGCATCACATCTATATTCAAGAAAATTCCAAACCAGTGAGACAACCTCAGAGAAGGATGAATCCCAATATGAAAGAAATTGTTAAAGAGGAATTACAAAAATTACTTAATGTGAATTTCATTTACCCAATATAAGATAGCCATGGGTCCCACATTTAGTGATTGTTCCTAAGAAGAATGTAAAGTGGAGAGCATGCATTGACTATAGAGAACTCACAAGGCTATTTTAAAAAATCATTTTCCACTACGTTTCATTGATCAAGTATTATATACTTTAGCAAGGAAGAAATATTTCTCATTTCTTGATGGTTTCAGTTGATATAACCAAATTCAACTGGCACTAAAATATCAAGACAAAACAAATTTTACATGTCCATGGGGTACGTATCCCTATAGGTTACTTCCTTTTGGGTTATGTAATGCACCTGCAACATTTCAAAGAACATTTTTAGGTATCTTTTCTGACTTGATTAATGATTGTGTATAAGTTTACATGGATGATTTTACTGCCTATGGAAACACTTTTGAAGAAGCTATGGATAAATTAGAAAAATTTCTCATTAGATGCAAAGAAGCAAATATTTCATTGAGCCATGAAAGTTGTTTTATGATGTTTAATGAGGGAATTGTTTTGGGGCATCATATTTCAGGTGTTAAAATCAAGGTGGATGAATCTAAGGTAGAGGTAATCTCCAAAATTTCAGTTCCTACTTATCAAAGATGTAGAAATTTGAATAACTGATATATTATTCATTGAGATTCTCCTTATCACACACTATTTTAACTTCTTGCTAAATACATAATCCTTCCACTATAATTCTTGAGGAAATTTAATCAACAATTGCAAAGCACATGAAGCAATAAAAACAAACATAACACAGTTGTTTAATGGGAAAGCCTGAAGCTGAAAACCCCAACTATATATTATGTAACATGGAGATCATATGAAAATCTCATACAAACATACAAAGCTTATCACAAGCTCTCAGTACAGTACAATCGTCATACACTAATCGGGCCCAATCTTGCAAATCCATGCACCGATCTTTGCCACCTGCTAGCCTACCTCCACTGCGCAATCCAAGTTGATTACAAAGACCAATTCAATGTAATCCCACTCTCATTGACTGCGTTATTATCATTGGCAACTCCAATGTATATGTAGATGCAATTCATGCATCACTAATAGTCACAACAGATAGTCTATCTTTCCCTTTCACCTATCTCTCCACTAGTCTACACTGAAACTGCCATGCACTGTAGTTAACTGATGTATTCTTCAGTTGATTAATGAGTTATTATTTAGTGAATTAATTATTAATTAACTCACACCACTCTCACTAGTGTATCAATCATTTAGACTAGATACAACTAGCTCAACTGTGTCTAACTGAGTTAAACTGAACACAACTCCACCCACTACTTCTACTACTCCACCAAACTCTGTCACACGAGTTCTAACTGAAGTCCTCCATGCAATAGCTCTAGTTAACCCTTAGGAGTAGTGTAATTCCTTCTATCAGCTCCTGTGCCACATCTGTGCACTTAACTGAAGTGCTCCAAGAGAATAAGATATTGTTTAGAGTCCAAATATTATTAAGAGCTAATAATATTCGACATATCTATTTTTAGACTGGCAATCTAAAAATAGATTCTGCCCAATATGTCTAAAAATAGAAGTCCATCTATTTTTCCAACTTAACCAACCATCCACAAATAGCATCCTGCAACTCATAGAATATGATCAACATGTCTAAAAATAGACATAGTCTAAAAATAGACTTTGCGACAAAAATCACCTGTGTGGGCCCCACCTAGTTTAGGTGATCACTTTCCAACTAGGATCGGGAATGATGTTTCAGGATGCCTCCTTCACTGTTTCTTGTTGCAATCTTCAACACTCCCTCTCAACAAGAAAGGACTGTCTTTGCATGTGACATGCAACTCCATGCATTAAGCCTGCTGACCTTTCTCGACGCAAATGCTGACTCCGTACATCTGCTACCTTAAAGCGAAAGGCTCCAAACAACTCAATCAGTCTAATGCATCTATCATCAAAGTCTTTGACTTCTGCTTAGCTACTGCACATGTCTTCAGGAACCACTGCGCTATTGAACTCTGCACCCATGCACTCTGCACTAACAATCGACCTATTGCACTTATCTTGCAGACACTATCACTTTGGTTTTCCCCACATCAATCAGCCCCGATCATTATACTTTGCTATGTGGGCACCTTGTAGCCAGGTTCAATTCATGAGATCCACACCATCTCATGAATCCTGCCCAAAAATATCCTCTTGGGATTAATCATGCATGTCGCCCCACCTCTCACCTGGTGGTATAGCTGCATGCACTCCCTCTGCCCATCTGGCATGAAATTTCTCTGCATGAGTGGTTTCTCCCACTCCATGATCCTCATCTTGTGGCTGCTCCACATCTCGAGGTTCACTCTTACCTGCATGAAAATCCTGCTCCCTCTCAAGCTTCAATTGCATGTCTTTCTTGCACTTCCCAACAGTAGGAAGCTCCATAGAAATCCCATCTACTTCAAATCTATAAAGATTCTTCTGCATCTCCAGTTGTGGCTGCTCCACAACCTTCTGAGACTGCTTCTCACGCTGCATGTTGAGAGGCTCCCTCTCAACCACCAAGTCACTAACCTCTGCTTTGCTCCTCAAAGCTTTTCATGCATCTTGTACCTCAGTGCATGTAGATTCTTGGCTCGCGCACATTGCAATTGTCCCGCCGTCGCAAAATTTTCTAACAAAAGAGCTGATTTTAAATCAACGATATCTCCCTCATCCAAGCTCCGATTCGATCGATTTTTTTTTTCAATTTGGGTATTTTTTTGCAAGGAATCCAAATATTCTATTTTTTTCTGAAAATATTTCACCAATATTTTCAGATATTCTCTGCAAACTCGCGCACCCAAAAATTCCTGCTCTCATTCCATGAAAATCCCTGCTTCTGACTTTGATACCATGTGAGAAATTCTCTCATGTTATGTTATCATCCGATATTCTAATGATCCCCATATTTGAATTCATGCATAATATAAAATCTCTTCTACCATTGATCATCACATGCGGAAATAAAATCAATTGCATGCATACATTAAAACCACAAACAATCACACATATGAACACAATATTTAATGGGAAAGCTTAAAGCTGAAAACCCCAACTATCTGTATATTATATGTCATGAAGATCATGTAACAATCATAGTACAAAAGCTCCTCACAAGCTCTCATGCACACCCTCAATTGCTACACTAATCGAACCCGATCTGCACAAATCCATACCGTCTTTTCGACCTTTAGCACATACTCACTAACGCAATCTTGCTGAAGAATATGCTCTAGATGAGTTCAAATCCATCCTATATTGACCACGCAATCCTCATTGGCATCTCCATCAATGTGTGGTGCAAAATCATGCAACACTATAGTCACAACTGATAGTCAACCTGCTCTTTCACCTACCTCTCCACTGGTCTCCACTGAAACTGTCCATGCACTGTAGTTAACTGATGTATTCTTTAGTTGATTAATGATTTAATAATTAGTGAATTAATTAATAATTAATTCACACCACTCTCACTAGTGTATCAATCAGTTAGACTAGATACAACTAGCTCAACTATGTTTAACTAAGTTAAACTGAACACGACTCCACCAACTACCTCAATAACTCCACCAAACTCTGTCACATGAGTTCTAACTGAAGTCTCCATGCAATAGCTCCACTTAACCCTCAGGAATAGCGTAATTTCTTCTGTCAGCTCCTGTGCCACATCTGTGCACTTAACTGAAGTGCTCCAAGAGAATAAGATAATGTTTATAGTCCAAATATTATTAAGAGCTAATAATATTCGACATATCTATTTTTAGACTGGCAATCTAAAAATAGATTCCGCCTAATATGTCTAAAAATAGAAGTCCATATATTTTTTCCAACTTGACCAACCATCCACAAATAGCATCCTGCAACTCATAGAATATGATCGACATGTCTAAAAATAGACTTTGCGACAAAAATCACCTGTGTGGGCCCCACCTAGTTTAGGTGATCAATTTCCAACTAGGATCAGGAATGATGTTTCAGGATGCCTCCTTCACTGTTTCTTGTTGCAATATTCAACACTCCCTCTCAACAAGAAAGGACTGTCTTTGCATGCGACATGCAACTCCATGCATTCGCCCTGCAACCTTCACAAGCGCCATGCAACTCCATGCATCTGCTCTGCAACTCCTTTGAAACTGAATAGGCTCCAAACAACTCAATCAGTCTGATGCATCTATCATCAGAGTCTTCGACTTCTGCTGGGCCCAATTGCACATGTCTTCGGGAAAAACTACAGTGGCCTACGCACCCATACACTTTGCACTTCTTGTCAACTCTGGCCTAGCTCCAGGTATACGACATACATCCACTTTTTGATCTGACATCAATCAGTGATGAATTTCTGGCAGCATAGCGATTTTCATTAGCAGGTTGTGTCATATGAGATCCACACCATCTCAATGAATCCTGCCCAAAAATTTCTTCTTGGGATTACTCATGCATGTCGCCCCACCTCTCACCTGGTGGTATAGCCACATGCACTCCCTCTGCCCATCTGGCACGAAATTTCTCTGCATGAGTGTTTTCTCCCACTCCATGATCCTCATCTTGTGGCTGCTCCACATCCCGAGGTTCACTCTTACCTGCATGCAAAACTTGCTCCCTCTCAAGCATCAATTGCATGTATTTCTTGCACTTCCCAACAGTAGGAAGCTCCGTAGAAATCCCATCTACTTCAAGTCTGTAGATATTCTTGGCTCGAATCCCAACCTTCTTGACTTGTCTACATTGCTTTGTCTGCGAGCTTCCTTCACTAAAGAGAGCATCATACCCTTTATCCTCTAACATTGCGGCTGATTAAGTGCTCTTTAAACCTGGAACATGCACTACATCTTGTAAAATAATGATTTGCAGCTCCTTACGAAAGGTAATGGTACCAAATGCCAGGTCGCATTGTATCGTCCATTGTCGCCCAACTCAACATGCAACTGGAGATCTTTCTCCACCAAGTCACTGAAAAGATTCACATCTCTCGTCATGTGAAAGGAAGCACCACTATCAAAATACCACCCCGATCCCAATGCAATAGACACCATGCATGCGATCAATGAGAAGTCCAGCTCAAATTGCAAGGCAAGAGCCTTACTAGCTGCAGCTATAGCAGCCTACTTGTTCTTCTTCTTCTGTGGACAATGCGTGGTGAAATGCCCATGCTCGTGACAGTGAAAACACTTCACTTTGGACATGTCACGCTCTTTGCCATCCGCACTAGATTGAGAAGGATTTTTCTTCCCCTTCCCTTTCCTTGCTTTGGCAGCCAAAGCGCAATCCTCTTCATCATCATTCTTTGATGAAGATCCATCCCTGGTATCCCGCCTTATCTCCTCCTGCACAAGATCCGACCAAATTCGCTCCCATCCTGACAGTTTCTCCCGACCATTGACAGAGTCCTGATAGGAATGCCAACTCTTAGGAAGCCCAAGGAGAGCCAAGATCACCAAGTCCTCGCCATCCACACTAACTCCTACACTCCCAAGCTCATCCCTGCAGTGGAAAAACTTTGTCAAGTATACTGGAATAGTGTCATTCTTCTCCATTTTTATTTTCCTGAGTTTATCCTTGAGTGCCAACTTCCTCTGGTCGCTCTTGCTTTGGAACAAGTATGTCAATGCTTTCCACATCAAGAATGGAGAAGCTTTACCATGAAGGTTGGACACTATGTGATCCTTCACACCTTCGAACAGAATCCTTCGACACCTTGCTACCTTCTTTTGCCATGCGTCAAGTGTAGCAGCATCGCTAGAACCCGGTTTAGGAATATCAACATCTATGAACTCCTTCAACCCATTATCCTCCAGCACTGCCTCCATCCTATCCTTCCATGAAATATAATTGGAGCTACCCTCAAGGGCATACTCCAATCGCAATCCGCTGAAATACATTTCAATGAATGCTCAACTTTGACACCAAGAAAACACTGCAACAATTTCGAATTCCACCAGCACAAAACTCAACTGCTTCAATGCTTTGCAATTGCTCCAATGATCAATATCTCTCTGATACCATGTAGAAATTTGAATAACTAATATATTCCACCGATATTCTCGATCACACACTATTTTGCTTCTTGCCTAAATACGAGAATCCTTCCACTATAATTCTTGGAAATTTAATCAACAATTGCAAAACACACGACGATAAAAACACACATAACACAGTTGTTTAACGGGAAATCCTGAAGCTAAAAACCCCAACTATCATATTATGTATCATGGAGATCATATGAAAATATCATACAAAGCATAAAAAGCTTATTACAAGCTCTCAATACAGTATAATCTCCATACACTAATCAGGAACAATCTTGCAAATCCATGCACTGATCTTGCCCTCCTGCTAGCCTGCCTCCACTGCGCAATCCAAGCTGATTACAAGGACCAATTCAATTTAATCCCACTCTCATTGACTGCGTTATTATCATTGGAAACTCCAATGTATATTTAGATGCAATTCATGCATCAGTAATAGTCACAACAGATAGTCCATCTTGCCCTTTCACCTATCTCTCCACTGGTCTCCACTGAAACTGCCATGCACTGTAGTTAACTGATGTATTCTTCAGTTGATTAATGATTTATTATTTAGTGAATTAATTAAATAATTAATTCACACCACTCTCACTAGTGTAGCAATCAGTTAGACTAGATACAACTAGCTCAACTGTGTCTAATTGAATTAAACTGAACACAACTCCACCAACTACCTCAATAACTCCACCAAACTTTGTCACATGAGTTCTAATTGAAGTCCTTCTTAAATAGCTCGCATCATTGTAGGAATAGCGTAATTCCTTCTGTCAGCTCCTGTGCCACATCTGTGCACTTAACTAAAGTGCTCCAAGAGAATAAGATAATGTTTATAGTCCAAATATTATTAAGATCTAATAATATTCGACATATCTATTTTCGGACATTACATCCCCAAAAATAGACTCCTTAATATTTAAAGACGAAGTGCATATGTTTTCCAACTTGACCAACCATCCACAAATAGTATCTTGCAACTCATAGAATATGATCGACGTGTCTAAATATAGACATAGTCTAAAAATAGACTTTGCGCCAAAAATCACCTGTGTGGGCCCCACCTAGTTTAGGTGATCATTTTCCAACTAGGATTAGGAATGATGTTTTAGGATGCCTCCTTCACTGTTTCTTGTTGCAATATTCAACAAAAGAGATGTGAGAAGTTTTCTTGGTTTAACATTATATTACAAAATATTTATAGAAAACTCACAAAAATAACTTCTCCACTCTTTAAACTTCTTAAAAAATATTGTGATTTCATTTAGATTTTGACTCCC
Organism: Pinus albicaulis; assembly: GCA_034641835.2. NCBI lineage: Eukaryota > Viridiplantae > Streptophyta > Pinopsida > Pinales > Pinaceae > Pinus > Pinus albicaulis. The sequence continues at coordinate 62,110 of JAXQQM020058265.1, forward strand.
AAAAGGCAATTGAATCATTGAAGCAAAAAATTACTGAAGCACCAATATTAATAGGGCCAAATTGGTCTCTCCCATTTCATATATCAACTGATGCTTCAGATACAACTTTAGGAGTTGTATTTGGAAAAAAATATTTGACTCCTTATGTTATTTATTATACGAGAAAAATTTTGACTCCTGCAGAGTTGAATTATACAGTTACTGAAAATGAGTTTTTAGTTGTTGTTCATGCCTTTAATAAGTTTCAAAATTACATTACTGGTTATGAAACTTTCATTCATGCAAATCATTTTTCTATTATATATTTATAAATAAACCAATTACTAATGACATGATTATTAGATGATTTTTTTTTCTTTCTAAATAAGACTATTTCTATTATATGGCACATAAAATACAATTTGAAACTTTTCTCGTCGGAGTTGCTATGCTAGCCAATTCCGGTAGGAGTAGAGATAAAAAACATGAAAATATGACTACCCCAGTTGGGGAAACCAGTCCATAGTTTGCTGCCCCAAGTGGGGAAACCAACATTTGAAAAAAATATCCAAAAAATTATCGAGTTGTTCAGGAAAAACATGAGAACATAAAAGTAAATCCTCGTTGAGGGAGGTAACCTCTCGATATGGATTCTGAAACGATGTGACATGATACTTGTCATGTGGAGGAGGCTCTTAAATTATGAAGCATCAATAGTCGTCAGAGGAGTCCTCTTCTTTCTTCGACGGTTGCACTATGGGCTCAGGCGTTGTGGTTGAACACACACCTACATCTTTATCATATGTTGCTGGGATCCTGCTCCCTTCGCTGTTGGAGGAACGCGAAGCTGTTTTGAATGGAAAGGGCTCAGATTTTCGGGAATGCTGAGGGGGAGACAGGGAAATGGTGGACTTCCTAAGTCGTTTTCATACGCCAGAGCTAGTAGAGCTAGATGGGACATCCGGAAAATGCAGTAAGAGTAGCGGAGAAAAGAGGGAGGTCCAGAGAGCCAGAGGAGCCGTAATGGAGCTGGTATGCAGTCAAGTTTTCCTCATGGAGGGGGGGGTGACACTCATCATGTAGGGAAAAGGGAGGGCAAGAGGTCTGGCCTCTGCCACGACCTCTTCGACAACACATTTTGTGCCTCCGAGGCATATCATTGTAGGAGGGAGCTAGAGCAAGGGGAGAGGCGGAAGGGTGGAAGGAAGCCTGAAGCAATGGAGCAGGCGGAGAATGGACGCTGAGGAGCTTAGAGCTGAAACCAACAGAGTGGACAAAGAAACTGAGGTTGTAGGAGAAAACTGCGTGAGAGATGGAGCTGGGCGCTTTGAAACTGAGAGAGAGTCTGCAAGCCGGACGAGTGTTAAAGCTTGAGGCAGAGAGATTAATGTTCGCATCATGCGAGCAACTATAGTATTTAATATCGATTGGACGAGGGCCATGCGTGGCCATGTGACCAGTCCAAGTGCCTTGCAGAGGAGCCGCTACGTCCCATAGCTTAACGTTCACCTGCATCCGAGGGCTGAGCTTCATTTTGCACCAATTGAGTGCACTCGAGGAGGAAGGATGCATCACTGATACTGGAGAGGGGACTAGAAAAGAGGGGAAGATCATGGTCAACCCCTTTGTTAGCTAGGAGATCGGTTGTTTTGTTGGATGAGCGACGAACATGCTTGAAGGAAATGGCACGCTGAGTCTGCAACCATTGCTATATGTTTTCAAACCTTGCTGCAAGTTGCTAACTCTTGGATAATTTAGACGCAGAGGCACCTGAGAGGAGGTGAATAGAAATGTTGATGGTGATTTGAGAGTCTCCCTCCACTTCTAAGGGGAAGAAATTGTGCTCCTGGGCTAGATTAAGCCCTTGCATAAGGCCTTCCAATTTCGCAGATTTGTTAGTATCCCACCCCATAGAGCCAAAGTAGATGATGAGGAGGTTCCCTACTTAATCTCTGAAGATCCCTCCAAAGCCAGCTGCTCCGGGATTTCCCTTGGAAGCTCCATCGAAGTTCAGTTTGATCAGACCATGGGGAGGAGGACTCCAAGAGCTGGGTGAGTCAGGTTGACAGGAGGAAGGACGAATATCTGAGGGAAGGCTAGGGACCAAGAGGTTCCAGTTAGCCCAAATGATACTTTCTGGTGGTTGAATAGGGATGTCCGAGTATTTCCAATGTTGCAGGGCCAGAGTCTCATTTAGATTGTTACAAAGATTAGTCCAAATAATATCCAGAGGAGTGGTCTAATTTTTAAATATGCGTCTATTTCTTTCCTTCTAGACCGACTAGATTTTTAGATGATTGTTATTATTACATGAATTCAATATTATAACCTAGATAGACAAGGAAAGGAAAAAAAAGTTGTTGATTTTCTTTCCAGGATGCAGAATGATAATAATGAAACCCCTATAAAGGATAATTTTCCTAACAAATATTTTTTTTGTAGTATCTACTAAAATCCATTGGTTTGCAGATATTGCTAGCCATTTAGTTGCAGGAAAGTTTCCTCCAAAATTATCATTCAAAGAAAGACAGAAATTTATCAAAACCAATGAAACCTACTCATGGATATATAGAGAATTGTATCTAACCAGAATTGATATGATTATCTAAATATGTGTTCGAGAGGATGAAGTGCCCAAGATATTAAAAGCTTGCCGTGATGAACCATGTGGAGGACACTTCGCTGATGTCCTACAAAGTGATTCTTTTAGGGTATTATTGGACTTATCTTTTTAGAGGTGTCAAGGAATATGACCAAATATGTGACAACTTCCAAATAATGGGAAATCCCATTCAAATAGATGAGATGCCTCTACAACCTTAGGTAATTGTAGAGCCTTTTGAAAAATGGGATCTAGATTTTGTTGGCCCAATCAATCCTCCATCTAAACAAAAGAGTTATATTATTTTTTGTACATATTATGTTACAAAATGGGTAGAAGCTAAGACAATTCCTTTTTCTATTGAAAATGTTGTAGTTACATTTATTTTTTAGGATATTTTTACTCGTTTTGGTGTCCCGAAGGAAATTGTGACGAATCAAGGTGCTCAATTCACATCCAAGTTGGTGCAGAAAATTATGGAGAAATAAAAATTCAATCATCATAAATCCACTCCATACCATCCACAGGCCAATGGGAAAGTGGAGTCTACCAACAAGGGACTTGAAGTAATACTGACCAAGACTATGCACTTTCATAGAAGGAACTAGGGAAAAGACTTCCATTTACACTTTGGGAATACCACATCACATGGAGAAACACTATTGGACATACTCCTTATGAGCTTGTCTATGGGAAGCAATTCTTACTTCTAATTTAATTCCAAGTGGAGACCTTTAGAACAACAACAAAGTTGGGGCCTGATCTATCTTAAGACAAAAAACAAATATTGGCTGTAACAACTCCCAAAATTTAACATGCAACTAATTATATCAAATATGCAATTAATAATCAACACAAAAACTATTCAACTAATTAGCATAGAATTTTTAGAAAAACCCTAGCATGGATGACTTACATGTAGCGACGATATTCCTTACTTGTGCTTTTAGATTTCAATGCTATTTGAATACTGCTAACTGCAACAAAGTTTTGGGGATGACTCTCCACCCAACCATAGGATCAAATGCACATAATATTTCTACAAATCGCCATCCCCGAGCCCTCCATCAACGTACTACTACCAGGGAATCCTTTGTCTCACAATACCTTTCTCCTAAGAGAATGGATGAAGGAATGAGGAATCTCATCTTCCTCAAATTCTATTAAATAAACCAAATAATGGAAAGGGAACTGCATGCACACATTCCACGGGTCAACATACAACTTTTATTTTTATTTTTTAAGTTTTACTTAATTTAATATTTCTCTTAATTTAACTCTTTCTTATTTTATTTTATTTTACTTTTTGTTAACTTTAATTATTTTTACTATTTCTATGGTGCCCTTAGTTTAACTGTTTCTTATTTTATTCCTTTTTAATTTTGTTAACTTCACCTATTCTATAGTTTAGTTTTATTTATTTTTTATTTAGAACTCCAATTTATTATTTACTATTTTTTATTATTGTTCTCTTTATTATTTATTTACTATTTATTTTAATATTAAGTTATATTATTTATTATTTTTATTATTATTAGGGGACATTACATACTCCCCTCTTTAAGGAACTTCGTCTCGAAGTTAAGTTGAATCATTTAACATTTTATGTATTTAGTTATTTATTACTTTATGTTTTCCCAACGCCCTCTGTTGAACTAGTATAACCAGCAGGCATTGAAAGTTTCCACAACACCGGAGAAATATCAAGGAATCTCTATCCTTTTTCCCACTTTCAGAACCGGGCATAAGCCTCATCGGTCTATACCATAGCCCAAGGATGGCCCCAAGGCTCGTGCCCGACTCAGACCTCATCTGCCCCAAGGTAGGTAACTGGTCCCAATACTCAATGACTCTGGGCATCTTGCAAGGCTGTCCCACTCCCTCCACCCTCACTAAGGCACACAACCCCATGCATCGAAGTCCTTATACCCCTTCCAAAGTTCAATATCCCAATCCAATACTAGGCACTTGGCCTACAATATCAGGCACTTGGTCTCCTCAAGATGGTCCCATAGCCCCTCGAGAGTTATCCATCAAGAAATATATAAGACAAAGGAACCATTGGCATCTGTAGTGTTGATTGAGTTTTTCCCCAGCCCATATGGTGTTACATATTCTCCCTCATATGTATGCGCTCCCATGAGATCATCAAATAAATCAGCCCTCTTGACCCATTTGTGGATTTCCTACCAATCACCACATCTCAACATGCATCCAATGCATTAGTTATCATCATAACATATTAGAAAATAATTCACATGCCAACTCTTGCATTTCATCATGATAATATAACATCATTGTTAATAACCACATTCTAAATAGTAAAGAACTACATGCTCATGCATGTCACAAAATCTGTATCGATTCCACATGCTTGACATCATGAAATACCATCATAAATTATAACATCAACATATATGAATCATGACATCACATAATAAATTAACAAAATGCCAATATACATAATATCATAACATCATGATCCCTATGCATATATTATCCATCATTAGCATACAACATCATTATTAACAAGTTTTCAAGCAAATAATTAAGTTGAAGAAGTAGCTGCAGAATCTGCAACATTCTATAACTCATTTCAAATTATGCAACCAATAATGAACCTGTGAACACTCCAAATCTATAAAAGCACCCTAAATCTATAGAAAATAAATATATTAGTACCAAAATGTATGTGTCATAAGGTATGCATATAGGATGTTAAATTATTTTTCATTTAATAAAGCAATAGATCTAGAAGCTTATCAGATGATTACGATACACTTTTTTAAATAGTGTCTAAAATCACGACCTTAGTTTCAATCCTATTTCGCTACTCATATTCATATCCTAATCTATCATCAAAATTTCCTCCATCACATCTGATTAAAACTTCTAGATTCTAACGGTCCTATAAAATTGGATCTTTGAAATAGTGGCAAATTATTAATATAAGAGGCATAATTTAATTGAGAATCAACCACCACCTTGACAAATTATTTCAATCTAGCTTGATCACCATCAAACCATTCCATTCCATTGTTCATTCTTCCATCTACCCTTGTCGAAAGAGAAAATTTATGAACAAAAACTTCTCTACACAATTAGTTTGATAGTTCGTTATGAACCAAAGGGAATGGGATTTCTGAGCGAATATCCATAAGTATGAGACCAATTGTGGAAAGGCAGGGTAGCTTCAATTTTTAAAAGTTTTATGGGCATGAAATCAAGGTCAGTAAACCATTTTCCCATGCGTTCAATGGTATGGAGGCTGAAATTGGAGATATAAGGTTGGTGATTATGGAATCATTTGTAGCAGAGGCAACAGAGCTCCCGAGAAACAACCATAGTTGGTTCAAGAATTATAAGGTGAAGGATAAACACTGGAATACATTCTTGGATAACCCATGTATGGATATATGCATTTTTAAGAAAGGAATACCAACCACAAAATTAAAATATAAATGGAGAAACTTATTATTAGTGCTTCAAATTTTTTTGACTTGTGTCAAGGGAAGATATGGCACAATGCACTTTTACCATGCCAAATTGTTGATGCATTTTGTTAGAGGTAAATAATTAAATCTACCATAATATCTAATGTGTAGCCTTAAGAAAATGGCCTTCAATATACAGATAGAATCAAGGGATATTGATAGGGATCTAAACCACCATGGGTTAGTGAAAATTCTCGCAAAACAAGAAACTTGAGTTAATAAAGGAGACAAAGGAAACAAATGGGAACTAAGGAAAAGTGCAGAAACAAGGCAAAAAAAGGAAAATACAAGAAGTGGTCAAGCCAAAACAAAATTTAAGAAGGATTAAACGAATTTCTAATTTCTCAACTTAGAAAACACGACGAGAAATTCCAGATACTGTTAATTTAGATGAAGAAGACCAAATTTATATAGGAGCAACAACAAAATCTTCATTTTATCAAAGTCAAAGTCCAACAAGAAAGACCCCTGAAGTTGATCTTGTTCAGCAACAAATTTATTATTATTTGGAGAAATTAGAGAGAAGGGTGCAAGAGAAGGTAAATTATCCTGTGCAAACTAAATCGTATGAATATCCTTTACATGATAAATATCCTTTGACCAATCTAGAAACCAATACTACTCCTCAATTAGAGCAATAAATTGCTAATACTCTAAAACATGACATCTATGAATTAAGTTTTGAACAAACATATAAGCGAAGAAAATGAAACAATAAGGACACAAAAAGAAATCATGAAAGTTGAGAATGGTACCATGTTGTTGAGGATGTGTTATTGGTATAAAAAGACCAAGAAACTTAAGGCAAATAATAGGATTCTTAAGAACAAAATCAAAGGATTGTAGTGAAAAATATTAGTGAGAAAACCTAGATGGGAAGGAAATGTTAAAAGTAAGGGAGCATCTACAAGCTTGGATGTTTTAATCCAAGCATCAAAAATCGTTCAGCAATATGGAATTTATCCAATTTTTAAATTTTGATGCATGAGGACATGCAACATCCTCAACATGGGGGAACGTTGGGGCCCTGAATTGTGTTTTTTTTACATCCTTTTACTATCACCTCCATATTTTTCATACATAGTTTTGCTACATTTCCAAACTATAAGGTCATTTAGGACATGAACAGGAATAATAAAAGGTATCATTTATTCATAACTTGTAATTTATACTTCCTTTAAGAAAATTTATTGAAACATTACTATGGCTACCGAAAAGCACATATTCCGTAACGAATCAGTGGTTTTTCAGCTAAGTCCAAGGTTAAGCAGGTTCCAGCAAGCTTGAAGGTGAACATGATACATGGATGGATGTCAAATGTTGAGTACATGGATATCCACCTATTGTGCCTATGTAGAATATCATTGAGTTTTAGAATCTACTTGGTCATAGTGAAAGTCAACTCTGGTTTATTCTTATGCAGATTTTAAGGGGAAATAATTCATCACCATCCGAGTGTGGAATCAGCGAGCGAGAATCTGATTTCAAATGGTTCATGCGTTGATAAATATCCTTCTCATGATTTTCTATTCTAATAGCAAATCATGAGAAGTTGATTTCCTATTCCAATTCAAATACTTAGTTGTCAATCAACGAACTTTCCTTTCGACATTTATCTCTTTAGTTGTTCAATATTAGAAACAATATAAATATTTCCTCATTCTGGAAGAGGAGGACAATTATTGAGAAATTTAAGTTTGTAATTGTTGGATCCAAGACTTTATTTTAGTAAATACAATCAAATTTTTCCAGACTTGAATTATGAATGTGTTGGTGATTGATTTGATTTGAGTTTATACTCCCTTGCGCTCAAGAGGAGGACCCTGAAGAGTCATAAGATGACATGGTCATTTAATTTCATTTCTTTCTTAGAAGTTGTTTCAGTTTGGTTTGCAATTATCCAGATATTTTATGATTCATAGATGATCTATTTCTATATTTAAGTTACTCATTATTGCCTTGATTTCCATAGGTTGAGCGCACAATTAAGATAAAAAACAAAAAAAAACATTTCCTTCATTAGTTACTTGTTTGAATTCTTTCATAGCTTAGTCCCATAATTATATTTCATGCTTGGATTAACTCTCATTAAGATTGTGCACGTAACTAATTTGTTAAGATTATCCATCCACTGTTTTTCGAGCTGATTTTTTTTCTTGAATGTTGATAGAATAGTGATTGTTTGAATTTCATTAGAACATAGATAGATTAGATATGCTTCCTTTAAAGAACATTAAAATAGATTTCCTTTACTTGTTCAATAGCATAGACTTTCAATTCTGCAAAGTAGCATAGATTTTAAATTCTGCAAAATAGCATAGACTTTTGATTCTGTTCATTAGCATAGTATTTCAATTCTTCTCAATTAAAATATACTTTTAACTTAAATTTGGTAAAATAGTCATTTAAATTCCTAGATTATTGTGCTTTAATTTCTTGCAATTTAGTTTATTTGGTTGATTTTACAAAAATAACATGTGCGTAACTTAACCATAGCTAGTCTTGAATAGTCGAATTTTACACTTTGCATTTAAATTTAAAATCCTTAATAAAAATAAACATCCTAGCATATATAGTATACATACACTTCAGAAGGATACAAACCCCGAGTCTAACAATTTCATGAAGTAATTTAACTAAGATTTAAACTACTCAACATCAACATTGAAATTTTACATTCAATATGACACATAGTCATTGACTTGACAAGAATTGTGACCTAAAAACAATAACTCTAGTCCTACAACTCATATTTTTGGGTCGAAAACACCAAAATAGACCTCCAATTTGAAAATTGGTACCGTCGATAGCACCATTTTTTTTGGGAGGGGGAAAAGTGGGGTTAAAATTTTCATTTTTTGGGCAAACATGGCCATAAAATTGTTGTAATGGCGTTGACAATTTTGTTGAAATCAACAATTGAATTGAACCTCCAAACTCGACATTTTGTAGTAGCCCCCTTATTTTGTAACAATAATTTTTGTTTTTGTTTTTTTTTTTTTTTTTTCAATTTGGGACTGTAACAACCTGTACACTTGGAACTAAATTCTTAAAACCAACACTTGAATAAAAAAGAGATGTTGTCGATAACACAGTTTTTTTCATTAGTCTTAAAAGTGTAGTATTTTAAAAAGGAAAGAGAGAAAATAAAAACCCCAAAGTGACATTTTTTTTTACTAAAATACAAAAAAAAAAAAGAAAATAAAATAACCATTTTTTTCAAAAAATTGTTTTATTTTATTTTTTAATAAATTTTTTTTTTGGGTATGAAGAGGTGCTCTACAACGTTTTATGAGGAATATGTTGTCACATAATATTACATTTAAAAATAATAAATAGCACCTACATTAACTAATTAAAAAAATAATAATGGCAAAAAACAATCAATGTCGCTCATAAATAAAATACTTCAATTTCTACCTTAATTTTACACTAATTTTAAATAAAGATATACAATAATTGAAAATAAAAAAAGTTTAATTTAATTTATAATATGAGGGATATATGTAATTCCTTTACTATTTTCCATAGTCTAAGGAGACAAAGATTTTACGCAGAAAGTAATAGAAATTCTGACATGATTTTGAGAAAATTTAATGTTTTTTTGGAAATCCAGGTTACAACTATCAAGCTTCAAGATTTTCGGTGTCCCAAGGGTTCATGATGGCGCTAAATCCATTTCCACTATTAAAAAAAAAAAAAAAACACCACTAAGGTTGGATTTCTTGAAAATTTTCGAAAATAATTATGCAGGTGAAATTGTTGTTTTATTAGTCAACACCTTACTATTTAATATGGATTTGACCAATGACATGAAAAAATAATATTATTGATTTTACGTGGCATGTACTCATGCAATAGTTAAAACAAACAAATATTTTAATGTCACTTATAAATAAAATATTTCAATATCTATACTAAATAACATAATTTTATATAGTTGAAAATATATATAAAGAGAGGGGGAAGATGTTTTCTATTAGTGAATGACGGAGCATGTATTAACATTTTAATATGGAGAATGTGAATCATAAATAAAATATTTCAATGCCAACTATGTATATATTATATAAAACAAGTGGAAAATATATTATAGTTAAAACATTTTATTAGTATGTTGTTCAAAATTAACATAGATCCATCTTGACTTTGGATCTTGGCTCAAATCTCTAGAGGTGCAAACCTTTCCTTCAATTTTTGTAATTAAAAAGAGATTTCCATCTTAAAATATTTGATCTTTCTCATGATAAATTCAAAGTGAAAAAAAATCTATATAGATAAAAAATCAAAAGCTATATATATATATATTGTTGTCGCTCCTAGAGATAGCCTAGAGTTGTGATAGACCAGTGCCTAGGACATCTTATATAGCAAGGAGCATATGGTATAATAGAGGGGGTTATCAATAACAAGCTCTCATGCTATCTCTTGTTAAACAAGGATATTAAATTGAATGGGACCAGAACCCTCAGAAAGTTGACACAGAAAAAGAGATACTGCAGAGAGAAGATGTAAACTTTCGACAAAGAATTGCATAATTCACAGATAGCTTTATCGCAGTAAAGCTGCCGCTCAAGTAATATGTCACTTAAATAAGTTACTCCATATGTATGTAGTGAATGAAATGTAGAGGAGATATTAGTTAACATTGAGTCGACACTGCATATACAATACCACCATGGTTTACCAATCTAAGAATCCATACATGACAATAGCATTTTAAAAGCACCCTCCAAAGAAGCTAATATAGTGTATATGGCTTAGCCGAATAATGTCATCGTATCATCATGCATGAGCTATATTTAAAGCGCTAATCAATCCAAGTGATGGGGTCAACTAGATAAATCCATACCAAAAATTAGTGAGCCACGCATTCCAAAACATGATACAGAAGCATGGATGGAAATGAAATGATCTATTGCATTAACACGTAAGAGAAAGCTACATAACAGATCAGAAATACCAAAGAACAGAATCCTCTTTAACAGATATAACTCCTCCTCACTGAGACCCTATGGGCTCTGAGCCTTCATACAAGAGCTTTACAAAATGTATACAAAAAGCCTTTCACTGCATAGTTTTCTGATAAAATCTAGAACCCCTAATAATCTGTTCTTCGAGGGTTTTATAGAGAAAAAGAAAACTTAATAAATGAAGTAGGTGATGAACCATTAATTTGCTTCATAAAGATGAGAAGGCGGAAACAGGTACAACCATACTGCTTGATGACTTTGTAATGTTGTATGTACTCTGTGATCTTCTTCCTGAAATAAATGTTTTGGGTGAAAATCTCTTCAGGAACACGGTAGAGAAATAGAAACCTTATGGGCGGTCTATTCTTCCTGGAGAGAAAATTCTGCTAAAATAAAACCTTGAGGGCATTGTTTTCTGTGCATTGTACCCTCTGCCTTCCCAATCCTGAATTAAGATTTAAAATCTTCAACGCCAAACGCTGAATTCTTCAATCATCCACTGATCTCCCTCTACTGCTCCATTAATGTTTTCATCTGTGAAATCAGTGCCTTGAATATCCCTGTAGGGTTTGACAGATTTTAACCCCGCTTCTTTAATGGAAGTCTTATCGATTTGCCTTCTCGGGACTTTCTTCATAATTCAGTTCTAAAAACTGGTCCTTTGATGTGCTCTCTATCACAGTAATTGAGACTGTGAATCATAATAGTTCTCTACCGCTGTAAACCTGCAAAATCTGCAAACTCGTTAAAGAAAACCATGCACGGGAAGGTGAACACAGTGGGGATAATGGCGAGACAACGTGGCGTGATGAGATGGTGAAGGACGAGAGGTGACGATGAAAAATGCAGTGGAACAATGGCGGATGGGCTGGCCAGAGCTAAAATGAAAAGCATTAAAATATAATATATGAATAGAATATATAAATGGCAGGGAAAAATGTGATAAACATGTGGGATGATGACGTGGAGGAGGACCGAGTCAATGGCAGGATATGTGGATGATCTGGACCGTTCAATCTCAAAACGAGATCAACGGTTGTAAATGCATCGGAGGGAAATGAGATAGTGGGCCAAGAGCACTGTTGACATGGAATAACCCTCGTGCAACTTCGGAGTATGACAATCGCTGGATGAAGACCTTCAGATCAGACGGCTAACATGAATATTGCGTCGTGACTTTGATCAAACCATAATGCGCGATGCTAGTGGCCGGGTTTCCGCACGTTGTGTTCCGGGCAAACACCGAATAAATCAGTCGTCAAACGATAATCCACAAATTACCGCCCACCGTCGAAGTGCGATAAGAGCACCACTCTGCTTTAAGGAGCGCGCCGCGGCTAATCGCGGTGAGCTTCGATCGTTGAGCCGCAAGCACCCGATCTGGTGACGCATTATCGCAGTTGTAAACTCGAGTAGGTCCAAAGTGGATGAAGATTGAGAATGCCATCCGATCGTATAGATCGACGGTCTAAAATGCGGCCGATATGTATATTTGATAAGTGCCCATTGGACTAGCTCTTGGTCTCGGGGCTGGATCATGTGGAAGGAAAAGGGCGCAGGGGTTTGGCCGAAAGGGGCTAAGGCCTGATATATTTTCAAAAGTGGGTTTTTCGGCCCTTTTATGCAATTTTGAGGCTAGGAGAAGGCAACGATAGGCGGATAATGGATTTTTCAGGCCCAACAATAGGGATTGCTTGTCAAAGATTTAATGGGGGCTGAAATGATCAACATCGGCTCCATCTGGGGACGGCACGTTCATCCCTGAACGTGTCGAGAACTCTGCAGACCATCAGATACTCTTCTGTGTGAACTCTTCCCTTCGGCACCTCTACTTTTTACTTCATGATTCATCACGACACCCACATTATTCAAACAAAAAAAAAGAAACTAATATACAATATAATACATCAGGCTGCCTTTGCCTGAATCAAAACTGTAAGTAGGGCTTGAGAAATTGGCCATTTACAAGGGATTCAAGTAAGTCTCCCTGCAAATTCTCCAGCTTGAAAGTGTTATTACCTCCCTGTTCCACAATTTTGAAGGGGCCAAACCAAAGTGGATCGAATTTACCATGTTTTCCTTTTTCAGCCCTCCGGATATCCCATTCGAGCACTAGATCACCAATTTGCGCATTCCCAGGCCCCAGCATGCCGATAAAAAAGGCATTTCATCTTTTCCCGATATTCCGTCACCTTGATTTACCCTCGATTATGTTTCTTCCAATTCACCAATACTTGTCACTAGTCATCTACTGTGCTCCTCTCACTTTTGCACAATCTATTGTGTAGGGGCTGAATAGGAAATACTGCTGCCCTCCCATATACCAATTCATATGGGGATTTCCCAGTTGCTCTCTTGCTGGTAATTCTGTTGGCCCACAGAGCAAATTTCAATTGGGAATCCCAATTCCTCTGATTCTCATTTATAGCCTTCTTCAATGCCCTCACCAGGGTTTTATTGGAAGACTCTGCCAAGCCATTTCCCTGTGGATAATAGGTTGTAGAGTGACTCAGTGTGATGTTATATTGCTGACAGAAACTTACAAACTTCGCAGACTTGAAAGCCTAGGCATTATCAGTTACTATTCTGTCAGGGCAACCAAACCTGGATATGATGTTCTCCTCCATGAACTTTATTATCATAGTATCTGTTGCATTCCTTGCAGGTATGGCTTCCACCCACTTTGTGAAATAATCGGTGGCAGTTAAAATCCACCTATGCTGACCACTCGATGGAGGGTGTATTTCTCCAATAAAATCAATACCCCATTGACGAAATGGTTCATCCACATGCACTGGAATCAGGGGAAATGGTGCCAATTTCTGTCTCTCAGCAAATTTCTGACATTTATCACATGCTCTTACTCTAGCAAAAACATCTCCAAAAAGCTTTGGCCAATAGAAACCAGCTTTCAGAGTTTTATGAGCAGTGGCCCTCCAGCTGTAATGACCTCCACAGATTCCTTCATGAAATTCAGCTATAATACTCTCTACCTCCTCCTCTGTGAGACACAGGAGTAAGATTCCTGAGGGGTCTCGCCAGTATAGCCGGCCATTGGCGACTATATACTTTTGTGATTTCAATCCTAGTGCTCTATATTCAGCTTTATCACAGCTTGGAGGGCAGCTGAGTGTGAGGAGATATTCTACTATCTCCTTGTACCACGGACTGGTGAGGTACTTTAGATGTGTTTCTGGAGTAGCTACTCCAATTCCCTGTTGCTCTTCTTTCTCTTCAGTTTTCTCACTTGCTATAATGGACAAATTTATGCCCAAAGCTTGATAGTTTGATTCAGATAAGATCTTGGCCAGCCCTTGTCCTTTGATTAGCTTAGTAGGGCGGATGTCTAAGTCATATTCCTGTATTTTAGCAATCCACTTACCACTTTTTCCTTCACTATCTCCGTGAATAAGAATATCTTTTACAGCAGCTGCAGGCACGAATGCAGTGATATGGGACTATAAGATATATATGCGAAATGCTTTGAGGGATTTCACTAGGGCGTATGCTTGCTTTTCCAATATGTTATACTTTAATTCTGCATCACGGAGCACATGACTGAAAAAGGCAATAGGTTGCTCATACCCTTCCTCATTTTTCTGCAATAAAACTCCTGCTATTGTATGAGGTGATGCAAAAGAAAAAATCATGAAAGGTTTATCGTAATCTGGTCCAGCCAAAGACAAAGTCTAAAAGCATTCTTTATCTCAAATGCTCCCATGATCTTAGACCACTTACCTTCATTATTCTTCTTCATATGTTATGAGTAAGACCATCTGTAAGGAATTTAGGGTAAATTCTCTCAAGAATTAATGCTCTAGGAATAATTGTACCCTTTCTTATTTCCTAAAAAGAAAATACCATTTATGTCTCTAAATTTTAGGATCTATCTTCACCCCATCTTTAGTCACAATATGGCCCAAAAGCTTTCTCTCTTCTAATGCAAATAAAGACTTTTGAGGATTCAGAGAAAGACCATACCTTCTGCATTTCTCAAAAGTTCTCCACAGATGTTCAATGTGCTCATCATCATTCTTGGAAAATACAGTGATATCATCGAGGTAGACCACCAGGAATTTATCCTGATCCCCAACAAAAGCAATTTCCATTGCCCTCTGAAAAGTAGCCCCTGCATTAATCAATCCAAAAGGCATCCTGGCATACATAAATGTACCCCATGGCGTGGTGAAAGCGATCTTCTTCTGATCTTCAGGAAGTACAACCACCTAGTTATAACCAGAGAATCCATCCATCATTGACATCCTAGAGGCTCCAACCACTTTCTGCAGGATGTAATCCAGCTTAGGTAGTGGATAGTTATCCTTGTTATCATGAATCTCTCTAAAATCCACACATAGCCTTATTTCTCCATTTTTCTTTCGGACAGGGACCAAGTTTGCAACCCATTCTGAGTACCTTAATGGCACAATTATTTTGGTTTTTAGCAGCCTTTTCTTGATTTCCTCTCTAGAATAGAAGGCGTGAATGTAGAATAATCTGTCCGAGCTCAAGCATAGGTTTCTTTGCAGATCTCCTTCAAGGAATTTTGTGTCGATGTCAATTGCATAGACAAAGTTTTGAGAGTCTGATAGGATCACAACACATCTCTTTGTAAGATCTAAATAATTTCTGATAGCCTTTTATATTCTCTAGATTTTCTTGGACAATTTTACAATTTTGGGGTCGCACACTCCACCAGTCCTCACCCGATTTTCTTCTACCGCTTGTTCTTCCGTAAGGAGACATCATTCTTGTCAAATAATATTTCTAGAGGCACCAGCCCTCTAGGTATAATGTTTCCCTTTAACTGCAACACCTTGTTACCTGCCACTTTCTCCTCCCAATTTCTTTCTGAAGTATCTTCAGACTCAACCTCTTCTTCATCAGCATCAATCTCCATATTGGAGAATTCTCCCACTGTTTCCAGGAATCTATTCATCTGTTCTTCATCTTCAAATACCTGCCAGTGTTTGATGTTATCTGGGATTGATGGTCGATAACGCACCTCAACTTCATATCTTAAAAGAGGGTTCTGAGGTAGTCGAAATGTACTAGCAGCTACAGCAAGGGAATCAACCATCCTATTCTGTTCTCGGGGCATGAACTGGATATTGAATGCCAAGAAGAAATTTTCTACCATGTCCCAAACTTCATTCCTATAAGCCCTTAGCCTAGGATGTTTGGTCTGACACTGATTCCTGACTTGTCTGACCACCAGTTCTGAATCTCCCAGAACTTTTAAGCTTTGTATGTTCATATTCCTGGCTGTCTGCAATCCTAACAGAAGTGCTTCATATTCAGCCACATTATTAGTGGCTTCATATTCTAGCTTGAAGGACAATGGAACCCACCTTCCTGTAGGAGAAATCAATAATATTCCAGCCCCATTACCTTCCTTTGAATTTGCCCCATCAAAATGGAGTGTCCAGATTCCTGCTTCATGGCTCTCTGCGAGCTGTTCAGTCTTGATCTGACAGAAGGATGGTTCATGAGCATAATCTTGATCTTCTTCCAGCATCAAGCATGAAAAATCTCCTTCCTTACTGTAGACTGGGGAATTTACAGAATTGTCAACCTTAGTCACCATCTTGACAAATCTAGTCTCTCTGTACAACCTCCTCTCTTGGCCACCAAAAACCAGGATTGTGGCATATGTTAAATCCATCTTGAGTGATCCACCAATTTTTGTTCCCCAGGACCTTGACAGCAACATACCAAAACGAGTTGGGATGTCAGCCACCACGATGTCCATTACCACACTTTTTGCTGGGATTTGGGCCAAATTGACCACCAAATCCTTGATCATCCCCAAGAATTTAACTCTTTTGGAGTCAAATGAATAGAGGTCTTTGTATGGACGGGTGATTTGTAGTCCTAGTTGTTCCATGACTGACAGAGGCATAAGGTTGTGGGAAGCTCCAAAATCTAGCATACAGTTATGTAGTAGCAGGTCATGAATCACTAGAGACACATAGAAGGGAGGAGTAGAGGGATATAACTCCTCAACATGTGGGACAAAGACTACCATGGGTCTTTCTTCTTGAAGGTTGAGACTATCTGGGATGATTGGTGCTTTTGGAGGGAGCATGAAAGAGGTGACTTGAGATTGATATGCTGGCTGTTTCAACAGTGCAGTCAAGGGGACCGGGATTTTGACCTTCTCGAGTTCCTTTTGCAAACTGAAAGCAGGAGGGGAATTTTCTATCACAACCTCTTTTGATTCTTTATTTTCAGCTGGGGGCTTGACTTCTTTAGACACAAACTTTACATTAGGGGGAATGACTGCTTTTGAAGAGGAAGGAATTTGATCACTAAACTGCAAAGGTTTGTTTAGAGGTCCCTTACCTTTGTCTGTGGCTTTCTGCATTTTTTACTCCTCCTGAGCAGGTGCTTCCTTTTGATGTGTCTCTTCTTCTTACTCTTGAGTATGAGTTCTCTTCTTAGAAGATCTGAGGTCATAGCTTCTATTGAGCTGTGCTTGCATGAGGTCAACAAATTGCTTACAATAGTGATCAATCTCCGAGTCTTCCATGTATCTAGCCTTTTCTTCTTCTTGCAATGAGCATTCCTCTTCTTCTCTATCTGAGAAAGCAATATTTTCATCCTCCAGTCCATATGCAGTATCTCTAGTGGGATCATCTTCTAGACCTTCCAGGTACAATGGGTCTGGTACCTGATCTTGTTGCTCTTTTGATTCCCTTGGAAATATTTGCAGGGGTGGTCTTCTGTAATGAGGATTATAACCTCTGTTTGGAGCATTCTAGAAATTCCTGAAAGCCGATTTCTTGGCTTCCAATTAAATCTTGACCATTTTCTTAACTAATTTGCTCATTTCTTCCATTTTTTCATTGGCTGAGTCCCTGTCTTGGTTAGAGGTAGATGCCTCTTCTTTGCCCCTTCTTCTGGTATCTTGTTCAGATCTTCCTTTTGATTTTCCAGTGGAGGCAAAGTTTGCTTCCAACTCTAGTGCATCTTCCTGAGCATCATCCAGAGTAGCAGGATTTCTTTCTCTGAGAGAGAAACCAAATTCTGAATCAAAGGCTGCTACAAAAACAACTTTAGCAGCAGTTTGATGGGGTTTCATATCAGCAGGGAGACTCAGATACAATTTATTAAATCTCTTGATAAATTCTGACACTCCTTCATTGTGTCTTTTCTTTAGTGTATTGAACTCAATGAGACAATTTCCATGATCTTTATTCTCTCCCCATTTCCTGAGAAAAGTGTCTTCCATGTTATCCCAAGTGGTAATAGAATGGCCAGCCAATGTCTTAAACCATTTTCAAGCTTCACCATCAAGAGATTGCACAAACAGTCTTAAGACCACATCTAAATGTTCAACATTAAAGTTCTCTGCAAAGGAGCAGAAAGTCTCAAGATGTTTTTGAGCATCAATCTCGTTTTCCCCATTGAATCTGGGCAAGATCTTCAGATAATCCTGGGGCATATCATTCAACACTTGGGGTAATGCCAGGGGAGCATATTTATTCATCAAGAAGGCCGGAACATTGGCCATTGGAGGAGGTGGAGGTAGTGCAATATTTTGATGAGTAAGAGGAGGAGGAGGAGGTGGAAGTGGAGTATGAATAATAATAGGAATATACTCAACTGCAGCTTGAGGGGTTGAGGGGAACAAAGGTCTGTTAACAGCAGATACTTCAGTTACTTCCTTGACCTCTTCAACCTCAGGAGTAGGATGAAGACTGTTTTTATTTCTGATACCCTCCCGGGGTGGACTATCTGAGTAATATTCGGGATTTTCCTCAGTGTAGTAGGGATTTTCTACTTGGACTTCTTGAGAGGAAGAGGATGGATAGTCTTCTTGAGAGAATTCGGGAATCTCAGAATGGACTGATTTTCTTTCCCTCCAATTTCTTCTATGTATGATCTTTTCAGGGTCAGACACTGAAGGTGTCTTTGGCTTAGACGTATCTGACCTCAGGCGTGGCTTACGAGGAGCCAGGACTGCAAATAGATTTATCAAATGAACAAATGTGGAGTCGCCACGGTGAGAGATCTACAACTCTCAACTCTCCATACTCACCTACTTGAAGAGTGAATTAGATTTTGTCGAGGCCCAGGGATTCTAAAATTTCTCAACTTCGTCCCCGGCAACGGCGCCAAAAAGATGTTGTCGCTCCTAGAGACAGCCTAGAGTTGTGATAGACCAGTGCCTAGGACATCTTAGCATAGCAAGGAGCGTATAATATAATGTATGAAGTTGTCAACTTCAACTCACATGCTATCTCCTGTAAACAGGGAAATAAACTAGAATGGGACCAAGACCTTCAGAAACTGACACAGAGACAGGGATATTGCAGAGGCAACATGCAAAACTCCAATATAAAAGCAACAGACAATTCAAAGACAGCTTACTGCAAAGCGGGCCGATTCAGAAATACTTCACAGACATAAGTTATCAGAAGATGTATGTGGTGAATGAAATGTAGAGGAGATATTAGTTAACATTGAGCTAATACCCAGATATACAATACCACCATGCATGGGCTTACCAATCTAAGAATCCATACATGATAATAGCATTTTAAAAGCACCCTCCCAAAGAAACTAATATAGCAGAAGTATGGTTTAGCTGAATAATGGAACAAAATATCATGCATGAGCCATATTTAAAGCGCTTGACTAATCCAAGCATGGGTATCAACTAGGATAAATCCATACCAAAAATTAGTGAGCCACTCGCATTCCAAAACATGATACAGGAAAGGTGGATGAAATGAAATGATATATTAAAATAACACATAAGAGAAAGTTACAGACTGTGAAATACCAAAGACCAGAATCCTCTTTAACAGATGGAACTCCTCCTTACTGAGACCCTATGGGCTCTGAGCCTTCATATAAAAGTTCTACAAAATGTATACAAAAAGCCTTTACTGCATAATTTTCTGATAAAATCTGGAACCGTCAATAATCTGTTCTTCGGGGGTTTTATAGAGAAAAAGAAAACTTAATAAATGAAGTAGGTGATGAACCATTAATTTTCTTCATAAAGACAAGATGGCGGAAACGGGCACGCCCATACTGCTCGATGACTTTGTAATGTTGTATGTACTATGTGATCTTCTTCCTGAAATAAATGTTATAGGTGAAAATCTCTTCAGGAACACGGTAGAGAAATAGAAACCTTATGGGCGGTCTGTCCTTCCTGGGGAGAAAATTCTGCTAAAATAAAACCTTGAGGGCATTGTTTTCTGTGCATTGTACCCTCTGCCTTCCCAATCCTGAATTAAGCTTTAAAATCTTCAACGCTGAACACTGAATTCCTCAATCATCCACTGATCTTCCTCTGCTGCTTCATTAATGTTTTCATCTGTGAAATCGGCACCTTGAATGTCCCTGCAGGGTTTGACAGATTTTAACCCCGCTTCTTTAATGGAAGTCTTATCGATTTGCCTTCCCGGGGCTTTATTCATAATTCAGTTCTGAAAACTGGTCCTTTGACGTGCTCTCTGTCACAGTAATTGAAACTGTGAATCGTGATATTTCTTCGCCGCTGTAAACCTGCAAAATCTGCAAACTCGTTAAAGAAAACCATGCACGGGAAGGTGAACACAGTGGGGATAATGGCGAGACAGCGCGGCGTGACAAGATGGTGGAAGGACGAGAGGTGACGGTGAAAAATGCAGTGGAACAATGGCAGACGGGCTGGACAGAGCTAAAATGCAAAACATTAAAATATAACTTATGAATAGAATATATAAATGGCAGAGAGAAAAATGCGATAAACACGTGGGATGATGATGTGGAGGAGGACCGAGTCAATGGCAGGATATGCAGATGATCTGGACCGTTCGATCTCAAAACGAGATCGACAGTTGAAAACGCATCGGAGGGCAATGGGATGGTGGGCAAGGGGCACTGTTGACATGGACAAACCCTCGTTCAATTTCGGAGTATGACAACCGTTGGATGAAGACCTTCAGATCGGGCGGCTATCATGAATATCGCGTCGTGACTTTGATCGAACAATAATGCGCGATGAACGGCGGTTTTGGAGCCATACGCTGGGACGCGTGGCAAACATTGTATGGAATCGCTGGCCAATCGAGAATTACCGCCCACCGCCGAAAGGCAGTGCGATACATACCACCTGGTTTTGGAGTAGTGCGCTGCGAAGCCACTGAAGCGGGTGAGCTTCTGACCGTTGATCTGCAAGCTAATCGGACAGTGGACATATTATCAGAGCTGTGAACTGAGTGGGGTCCGGGCGTGATGAAGCATTGCGAATGTCGTCCAATTGGTATAGATCGACGGTTACAAACGCACCCAACATGTATCTGTGGTAAGCGCTTATAGGGCCAGCGCCCGGTTCTAGCCTTCGATCACGTGGAGGAAAAGGAGCAGAGGGGCTAGGCCGAAAGGGGCTAAGGCCTGATATATTTTCAAAGGTGGGTTTCTCGGCCCTTTTATGCAATTCTGAGGCTGGGAGAAGGCAACGATAGGCGGATAATGGATTTTCGAATTTTAAAAGGGATTGTGAGGGGATTCGATGGGAAATTTTGAAATGATCAACATATATATATATATATATATATATATATATATATATATATATATATATATATAGATATATATAATTCAAATATAATTTTTTTTTATTTAAAAAAATTATTGTTTTTAATTATTTTTTTTTTTTTTTAATATATATTTAGTTTAAATATTTTTTTCTTTAGTCACTCTCTTTTTCTTTCTTTTTCTTCTTTCCTTTATTTATTTATTTTTTTATATAAATTGTTTTTATTTATTTATATTTGTTTATTTTATGTAAAATATATATACTAGATTAAATAAAATAATATTTTTTTCTTTGTGAATGTATATTTTTAATGATTTAGTTTTAAATTATTATTTTTAATTTTTTATAAAATTGTTTACTTTGGTTCTTGATTTTTTATTTATTTATTTTTTAATTAAAATTATTATTATTATTATTTGTTTAAATAAATTATTTTCTCTTTATTTATTTTTTAATTTTTAATTTTTATTTATTTTTATAATTTTGTTTGTAAAAGTAATGAGTTTTTACATCTTGGTCTTTTGTTATAATTTTAAGCCTATAAATAAAAGAGGGTGTTATTGTAACACTGTTTTTATTTATTTGGGGTTGGTTTTAAAATTTTCCGTTCAGTATTTGTTGTCATGACTATGCATCAATGTTTTTTAATTAAAGAGTTGATTTTAAATTTGTGGATGCAAAGATATTGATTGCAAAAGTTTGGAAGTCTCAAAGAACTAGTAGTTTTATTCTTGAAAATAAAATATGTTGTTGTTAGGATCACTTTTCAATTCAGTTATTGATTTTAAAGTTTTTGTCGAAAACATTATGCTATTGTTATGGCCATGGTTGCTAAGGTGGTAATTTGTAACCTTGAAAAAGGATAGATACTATTGGTATCAAGACTTTTCGAAATTAGAGTAAAAATAGACACTAAATGTAACCTCTAAAAACAAAACAAAAAACATTTCAAAGTTCTCATTAAATTGGTATCTATGTTTGAACATTTTAATGTGTAGTTATGGAAAAGAAACCATCAATATTTAGATGGAGTAAAATTACCCATCTATAAATTTTATAATTAGAAAACTACCTACCCATTATTTTCTCTTTATATGTATAAATTATGAACCAACTCTTATATGTATCAAAATATTTTCTTTTTCTCCATATAGGTGTACAATATGATCAACTTTTACATATGTTAAAATAAAATTTTAGGTGTGTTTATGTATGTGTATAATTAGAGTGATTAATGTTCATATTGTTTGATGCCTTTCTTCTTGTAAGGTAGTTTCTTATTTCATACTAAATAATATGCGCCTTGTGAAAAGAAAGCTTTAAAATAAGCATAAATTTTCTATTTTTTTGTATTAAAAGTTAATTTTAAATTTAGTTTATTGAAAAAACACTACATAAGTGTGAAAAGTAGTTGAAACCTCAAATATGGGGATCCAAGATTTGAGTATTAGATGCATATGGGAGAAAATTTATTTAATGTGCAAGTGAAGATATTCTATAGGACTATGTTCAAGTAGGATGATTTCCTAGTAATTTTATATGATTTTTTAATTTTTACTTTAAGAATAAGTTGATTGACATTTGCAATCAACTAAAATTTTCCTATTTTCATTTTGAATATTTTTTGCGTTACTAGTGGCACTTACTGCCTCTTATTACAATTTAAAAATAACCTCTAAAATCCATTATATTAATACAAGATGAATATATACATATTACTATCCAATGCTGGATTGATCAAGGATTTTGAGCCAATCTTTTCAAAAAACAAAATTCATCAATAATAAATCCCTTCTATGGATCTATATCCCTAACTATTCTCCTTTAGATATAAAATTTAGCTTCAATTACAAAACTCTACAACTATACACATCATATCATAAACTATTCGATCAAAAAATGAAAACATCAGTTGAAGCAGATCATAATAATTGATGAAAATAAAAAATGGAAATCCATTGATTCATGTTCCTCTCCATCCACAAAATTTGTGATACCAAATGAGCCAACAGGGATTTCCAAAGCTTTCTTAGAGAGGGCATCTACTTTAGAGAAAAGCTCTCTGAACATGTGGTTGAAAGATAACCATTCAAAGGAGATCATAACCTTTTGAATGCCTTTAAGAAGAGATTGAAAGAATACATTTTCAACTTCAAATTTATCTTTTGGCCAATTTATCTCCAATTTTGAGTTCCCCATCACCTGCATTTTTTTTAATATTTTAAGGGAATAAATAGAGAGAAATGTTCTTAATGCTATAATTTTTTCTTGATTATTAGTCATGCCTCTTGTAGCATATTGAATGTGCATGAAGTGGGAATGATTAAGATATAGGACTGCACCGATCTCCCACACAAATGGATTTCCATAAGAAGCGCCATCAAAGAAAGCCCATGGGATGCCATAATTTAGAGAAGGCATAACCAAATTTTTCTTCTTCTTTTTCTATGGATCCACTTGAAATTATTCGTAGATATTTATAATCAAGCTAGTTCTTAATTTGATCATGATTTCACATATTGAAAACACTGGAATTTCTTTCCCACCAAATCCCATTGACTAGAATGCATGGAAATTCTTTAATTTAGGCTACAAACCTATCCCCATTCCACACCTTCATACAATTGGTTATGTCCAATTTATTCCAACTAGCTTGCGCACTAAGCTCAACAACCACCTTTCTACAAAATTTCATTATGTATGGACAAGAAATAAAAATATGAAAGATTAATTCTTCAGAAGCTTTACACATTGGACATATATTCGGGCCTACCCATCCCATTTCCACACCATTATCACAAGTAAGGAGTTTTTTTTTTAGTGCATGTTGTGGGGTGATTTTATTTTTTAATGGGGCATGGAGCTTCCACATCGAGCGCCACCACCACATTGAATTTTCTATAAAAAAGGATTCGACATAAGAGATATAACCAAATTTAGTTATGTCCCCGAGGTGCAACTTAGTTGGCGATCATCGTGATATGAAGTATTGTGTGAACTAAAATATCCAAAGTTTAAATCCCCTGTAAGTAACTTGATCTACGGAGAGGAGTAAAGTTCGTAAGCCCCAAAGGTATAGTGGTAGCGACAGGAATCGACCCCGTGTCACACGAGTACTAGATTGACCCAGTTTCTTATTCCTTTGGTTACAAAAAAAAACCAAGTTTTGCTATGAAATCACCATTACTCAGGTTCTTTAACCACAACAATTCATAATCGATATTGTCTCTTAGTCTAGTAAAATAGGATACAAGAAGACTTAAAAGATTCTCCCATTTCATTACTTCAGGCCCTAAGATCCCGAGAAAGACCAAATACTTTCATTCAGAGATTGAGCCTTGGCATTAGACAGAAAGAAAAGCCCAACTTAATACTACTAGTTGAGAAGAGAGTTAGAAAAAAGAATTCATCCCTTACCCTTAGTCACGGGTCTTCTCCCTAATTTGTCTTTATTCTATTTCCTATACACCACACTTTTTAGGAAATGATTAATGGAAAAGCTAGGACAAGGAATTTCCATGCATTGGATCCCTTCGATTATTTTCCGAATATTCTAAACCATTCCTCATGGGAAATACTTTGATTTCATGACTCTTCCCCATAGAGAATTGTTGCGAACTAGTCACCAAATAATACAAGCCACCAAATCTTTAATGAAATGGAAAATATTTTTGATCCCCTAACCTCCATGTGTTTTGTTTCCTTCTTATGAGGGTGATCTTATACCACTTAACTAAATGGATTTCACTTGATTTATGAGTACTATACCATGATAATTTGAAAATGAACGTACGTATATTAGGTAAGATGTGTTTTGGGACATAAGTAATCAAAATCAAGTATACATGAATACTTTCAAGAAAAAATTTAAGAAGGGTAAGCATGCCTCCTCTAGATAAAAGACGATTGACCCAAAAAAAAATTATAGCATCTATATTTCTATAGAGTCACAACCACTTCACATAATTGTAATCATTTGGCTTGAGGAAGAAACATAAATATTTAAAACCTTAATCTCAAAGCTTATGCAGGAACATGAATAAGAGTTTCTCTTGTCGAGAAAGATGTGAGAAAGATGATCAAAAATAGCATGTGAGATAAGGCAAATTTTTATTTTATTTTTCCTCCATCCTAGTTGCTTTATAAAAAATATCCAATATGGATTTTAATTCTGAAAGGTCCCTCACACATCCAACAGAGAAACATAAAATATTGTCCCCAAAAATCATATGGGAAAGGAGTTGATTATAAACTACCGTGATACCTTAGAAAGTTCCCTTGGATTATGCTTCCATAAATAATTTTCTAAGGGCTTCAACTACAAAAAGGAATAAAGATAGAGATAGTGGGAACCCATGACACAACCCACAAGAAGCCTTGAAGGAAGGGGAAGGATCTCCGTTTATTAACACTGCATAAGATACAAATTGTAAACATCCCGTGATCCAATTTATAGTGTGGAGAGCGTTTCCCAACTTGAGAAAAACCAACCGAAGGAAAATATAAATCACTTGATCATATGATTTTCATAAGTTAATATTGAGGGTTACGACCAAACTATTCAAGGTTTTCATAGAGTGGATTTGTTTTTGTATAAAATATCTATCCAAAGGGATTCAATCTGATATTGTAATGTACTAAAACAAAATACTGAATCCTTCTACAAATTTGTAGAAACCAAATATGATCACACAATCACATAACAAGTAATAGAAAAAACTAATAAATCACATAACACAAGATGTATCTGGGGAAAGAAACTGCTCAAAACCTCGCTATATGTATATTGTATAAAGTTGAGACCATGAAACAACACAATGCTTTTCTCTCGCTAAGAAACCTCTGCACTCTGTTGACTGTCTCACTCTGATCTAGGTAAAATCAGTAAAATACTTAACCAATTCGCAGCCTCTGTCTGACCATCCTTGCTCACGAATTCCTGGAGGAATGATGTCCCTATTAATAAGGAAATTCCTAAGAATTTATTGCACAATTCCTTTAAGGCATCCTGATGCCCTCATACATGACCTGTACAATTTTCTAAGTATACAACTGATAGTTATCTTTCCTTTAACCTCAAACTAAACTGGGCCTTCCTTAGAACTAACATGCAATAACTATTTATAGCGAATTATCAATTAACTGATTGATCACTACTTGTGAATTAAATTAGATTTAATTCATTCGAGCTATCACTAGCTCATCTCTTAGTTAGAACTAGTTAAACTGATTTTAACTCAATTAATTGAGTTAACTAATTACAACTCACAAATAACTATAAATGGACCCCCTAAAATCATGGGATAAATCTACATGCCTCCTCTCTGACCCTCAACTCGAATTTCCTAAGATAACTAAGACTTCCTAACTTATTTAACTAATACAAGTTGTCATGAGATGAAATTACAATTTATCTTCCAATTTCATTAATGGAAAATTAAATCAGAAGCCCCCTTTAGGGTGCCATTTCTTGGTTTCATTTCAACATTCCATCTCATCAAGAAAGGGATTATCTTCTACCCCAATCCTGTCTCTATGGAATTTGAATTTGCTTCTTGCCAGCGCCTTTGTCAATATGTTTGTATACTGCTCCTCCGTGGGAATGTACTCTAATGACATAATCCACCTCTACACACAATCTCTGAGATGGTGATACAAGATATCAATATGCTTGTAAATTTCATGAAAAAATGGATTAACTGAGAGTTTTATGTAACTATGGTTATCACAATGTATCAACGTCGGATCCATATGTCGACGAAACAAACCAACAAGTATCTTCATCATCTAGATGGCCTCACATGCTACTTGACTAGCCACCATGTACTATGCCTCTGTTGAACTGAGTCCAATTGATCTATGTTTCCTGTTGTACCAAGAAACTGATGCTGATCCTATTTTGAATATTCTCCCTTATGTGATCTTCCTATTGGATGGATTCCCTGTCCAATTTGTATCGGTGAAGCCTTGAAGCTTCACTCCCTCTGTCTGTCTCTACCATAGCCCATAATTTATAGTGCCTCTGAGGTATCTCAACACATGCTTTCCTGCCTTCCAAAAGAGCTTGGCAGGCTTAACCATAGCTTGACTAAGATGGTTAATTGCGTCGCATATGTATGGTCACGTGTTCACCAAATACATGAGTGAAGCCACAAGTTGCCTATAAACAGTAGCATTCACTACTTCGCCTGAAGTAGCATCATACTTCCTCCAGTTTCCTACTAGAGGAGTTTCCATGGGTTTGCTGGCCTCTATATGGAAATTCCCAAGGATCTCATTGGAGTAATTTTCCTAAGATACAAATAGCTCCTCATCTATCTGTCATATTTCCAATCCCTGGAAATAGTGTAAGAGCCCCATGTCCTTCATCTCAAATTATTTTTCAAGATCCTCTTTGCAAGACTTGATGAGTTGCTCATCACTTATCAGTATTGGATCACCGAAATAAAGTAAAATAATCAAAATCTTACCTTCTACCACAATATGATAAAGTTTCACATCCACTTTACTCTTGGTGAATCCCAACCTAGTGAATTAAATAGCTTTCGATCCTAGTGTACTAAGCATGAGGTGATTTCTTCAGCCCATACAATGCTATCTTAAGTCTGCACATATGCGACTCCCTTTCTAAGGTCTCAAAACATTTAGGCTACTCAATGTACACATCTTCCTCAATAAATCCATTGAGAAAGGTTTTATTTACATCCATATGATGTATCTTCCATCCCATCTGTGCTAAGAGTGCAAGGATCGATTTTATTGATGATTACCTTGCGACTGGTGAAAAATTCTCATCATAGTCAATCCCCTCCACCTAAGAGAACCTTATGGCCACACATAGGGCCTTTTGCTTCTCCACACTCCCATCTGCTTCTTGCTTCACCTTGAGGACCCATCTCAATCATACAAATGACTTCCTCACTAGGCTTGGGACAACTTCCCATACACTTTTTTGATAATGGAGTTATACTCCTGAACCATGGCATCAAACCACAGTAGTTGTTACACTACTTTCTCAAAATAGGATGGTTCTATCTCAATATATTCTCTCATAAGATCCATGTTTCTAGTGTACCACTCTGGGGACCTTCTCTATATGCACTATGATGTGGGTTCTCCCACATTCTCTTTCGCATCTAGCAACAATATGTCAGCCTCTCTGGTGCGCTTCCTTCCATCACTGGTGGATGGCTCTGCATGAGTGGTTTCTACCACTCTCTATTCCTCTGCTTGTTACTGCTCCACATCCCGAGGTTCTTCTTTTGGAGCCAATATCTCATCAACTACATGCAACTCAATCTTTCTCTCAATGGAAGTTCGCATGCCTTTCTATCCTTCGAATTTCACATCTCTTATGACCATTGTCATCTTGTGTGCTGAAAAGTACACATGATAGTTGTGAGGTGTATCGGTGTACCCCACAAATACCCCCAACTGTGTTGTTGGCTCTAGCTTCTTCATGGCATCTTTGGTTACATGGAAATAAACAGATGAACCAAAAAATTTAGAATACGACACATCTAGTCTCTTACCTAAAAATTCCTCCTCTAGTGTACTCATCCCAAGTATCCGATGAAGACTTTTTTTATGCACAAATATTGTTGTATTTCATGCTTCTACCCACATATGCGATAGTAGGCCCTGATCATGAAACATAGCTTGTGTTTCTCCCACAATAGTTTTTGTTCTTTGTTTCTGAACCCCATTTTGCTATGGGTTATGAGGTGCTATAAATTCTCTTTTAAGTCCTTCTTAAGCACAAAATTTCTTGAATTAGTTAGATATGTATTCTCGACCACTGTCACTCCTCAGATACTTCACCTTATTCCCTATATATTTCTCAACAATTTCCTTGAACTCACAAAACTTGGGGAACATCTGATCTTTCTTTTGCATGAAGAAAATCCAACACTTTCTTGAAAAATCATAAAAAAAAATCACATAACACCTATGTTTTGCTGTGGAAGCTTTTGAGAAAAATCCACACACATCTGAGTGAACTCTCTCAAGGATCACCTTGGATTGGCTTTCCTTATCGTTAAAGGTGGCTTTGATATACTTCCCCAATGTACACCCTTTGCATGTATTTCTCTCTGCAAGTGCAACCTTTGGAAGTCTTGTAGAAATATGTTGCATGAACTTCAAAGAACTATGGATTATATGGCTCAATATCTTATGCCATAACTCACTAATGTCTCAGATATCCACCTTATTTGATTTCATGCTCAAGTCAACACAATATTCTACTCAAACCCCAATATTTTTCATCTGTCTCATGGATTTGTGACAAAGGAATGCCTTTCCTTCTCTAAAGATCACATCATAACCACAATATTCCAACATAGAAACATAAACCAAACTCTTGTTTGAAACAAGAACATACATGAAATCTTTTAATGTGAGTGTATTACCTAATTCCCTCTGAAAGATAATTGTACCTACACTGGTAGCGCTATACCTCCCACTGTCACCCATCTTGATGTGAATCTGGAGATCCTTTCCTCCAAGATATTGAAGAATTCTTTGTTGTCGATCATATGGAACAAAGCTCCACTATCCAAGTACCACATAGAACCCATCACCGATGAAACCATGCATGTGATTAGAGTGAAGTCCAACTCGAAATGTGAAGCAAGTGCTTCACCTGTTGCTCCTCATGAGGCCTTCTTGTTGGTCTTATTTTGTGGACAATTTGTGTCATAGTTTCCATGCTCATGACATTGAAAACATTTCACCTTTGACAAGTATTGATTCTTGCCTATATTTCCTGGCTTCGATTTGGAATGGGATGCCTTCCCTTTCCCTAATTTCTTTTCCTTTCCAGCCAAGGCACAATTCTCCTCATCATCATTCTTTGATGAGGATCCATCTTTGGTGCTCCACCGAATCTCTTCTTGTACCAAGTTGTACCACAATCATTCCCAGTCTGGTAGCTTCTCCCTCCCATTCACAGAGCCCTGGTAGCTATGCCAACTCTTAGGAAGTCCTAGAAGAGATAGGATCACCAAATCATCTTGGTAAACCATTATCCAAACTCTTCTAAGATCATCTTGACACTGAGTTAACTTCGTCAAGAATTTTTGGATCGTGTCGCCATTCTCCATCTTTATCTTTATGAGCTTGTCTTTCAGCGCCATCTTCTTGTGGTTAGTGCTATTCTGAAACAAATATTTCAGGGCCTTCCACATAGCATATGGAGTCACCTTCCCATGGAGACTCGAGACAATATGATCTCAAACTCGCTCTAACAATATCGTTTTTTCCTTTGCTAGATTCTATTTCCACACATCAAGAAGTTGAGCATATGCTGTTGCGGGCTGGGGAATATCACTATCTATAAATTACTTTAGTTTGTTTTCCTCGAGCACTGAAGCCATCCTATCCTTCCATGCTATGTAATTCAAATTTTCTTCAAGGGAATATTTGAGTCTCAAGCCATTGAAAGACATATTGATCTGCCACTGGTCCTAAAGAATAAATTTTCAAATTCGATGTACCTGTTCAAAACAAGATCTTGTTCTTCTATTCTATTATGATTCCCGGTGCTCTAATACCATGTAGAAAATATCTATCCAAAGGGATTCAATCTGATCTTGTAATGTACTAAAACAAAATACTGAATCCTTCTACAAATTTGCGGAAAGCAAATACGACTGCACAATCACATAACAAGTAAGAGAAAGAATTAATCAATCACAAAACACAAGATGTATTTGGGGAAAGAAACTGCTCAAAACCTCACTATCTATATATTGTATAAAGTTAAGACCATGAAACAATACAATGAATTTCTCTCATTGAAAAACCTCTGCACTCTGTTGACTGTCTCACTTTGATATAGGAAAAACCAGTCAACTACTTAACCAATCCCTAGCCTCTGTCTAACTAGCCTTTCTCATGCATTCTTGGAGGAATTATGTCCCTATTAATAAGGAAATTCCTAAGAATTGATCGTGCAATTCCTTCAAATCATCTTGATTACCTCATACATGAAATGTACAATTTTCTAAATATACAACTTATAGTTAACCTCAAACTCAACTGGGACTTCCTTATAAATGACATGCAACAACTATTTATAGTGAATTATAGGTTAATTGATTGATCACTATTTGTGAATTAAATCAGATTTAATTCACTGGACCTATCGCTAGCTCATCTCTCAATTAGAACTAGTTAAATTGATTTTAACTCGGTTAATTGAGTTAACTAATTACAACTCACAAATAACTGTAATTGGACCCCCTAAGAACATGGGAGAACTCTACATGCCTCCTCTCTGAGCTTCAAATCGAATTTCCTAAGCTAACTAAGTCTTCTTGACTCAGTTAACTAATACAAGTTTCTCTTGTTTTTCCATGATATTGATGTCTAGGATAGAGTCTTAAATCAGTGACGCTACCAAACCAAGTATCACAACAATTTTACTTTGCACAACAGAATATAAACAACAATAAATATACTAGTGCACAAAATGTACACAATTTTACAATAACTGAACATTGTTATATGAATATAATTGAATAATGCAACAGTCTAAGGCTCTTGTATAAGGGATAATGGACCTAAAATATCCATTAGTACAAGAATATATGATACAAGATACTCTAATGGTCTATTTGACGTGGCACATGATCACAACTGCTTTTTCATATCATGTACACTACAAGTCCTTCGCTTTTGTTCTGCAACACTGCCTCTATCAATGTATCGAAACCTTTAGGTCACTAAACTTGACCTCCACAATATTCCCTCTATCTTATCATAATTCCATCAACACATAGGTTCTTCATGCTCACTAGCTTCTCCTTCATCCTTCAAAGCCACATGACTTTCATGCTTCTACCCCACTACTGCCCCTAAGCTCTTTTGGGACTTGTCTTCCAACTATATTATTCCTGCGTTGCTCCAATGAAGACTAACATAGGGTAAGATGGCTTCCACCTATCGTCATAAAATATCTCTCCTCCAATAATGAACACAGGTTGTCAACAACTGCTCCTCCTCGATGGAAAAAAATTGAGCTCCTCAAATTTTCCTCCTCTAGAAGCCAGGCTTAGTCCATCAAGGTGTTATACTAGGATCATCTTGGTTCACTCTCATGCTGCCCTCAAATAATCCATGAGTGTACAATACTAATGCCCTCCCCTAGGATTTCTCATCCACTAGCATCAACCATCAACCAAGATGACATCTACAACACCTTGTTTTTTCCACCTTACCTTGGGATCTGTGCATCAACCAAACTGGTTAGGGCACACCAAAAACCTTGAAACAATGCTCAAATCATTGTACCTCCCTGTCCCACTACAATGTTCCCTTCACAACTCCTTCAATCCTTCTGCATGCACTGTTTTAGGGTTAGGGAAACTCCAAAAGACCCTCTACATCCCATGGTCTACTACAACGAGGAAAATGGTCCTCAAACACAAGGTTGTACCATCTATTTTGAGTGTGGATTTCTTTGATTGGTTGCAATGAAGATAGGATACCCAAAATAGGCCTATCGACCCTCCCTTATGTGCCTCCAACCTGTTGTTTTAGCATCCTTCCCTGTGACCCAATAACAGAGTAAAAATACACTAAAATAGCACAAAATCTCCCACAAATTTTCCTCTAATCCAACATCTAAGACCTACAAATAAGTTTTCTCCAAAAAAATCCAAGACACGTCCTTACTATTCTTCTTAGGTACCTCAGACCTGCGGCTATGTTCATCATAAATATGCACTCCTAAACATACTCATACTCGTGCTTTTAGACTTTCGCTAGCTACCTCAAATCCGCTGGGAATTTCAGAGATATATTTTGATGTTTGAAGCTCCTTCGATTTGATGTAATGTCTCCACACATGAGCTCTTTTTATACTAACCCATATGGCTCCCAAAAAATTTCCCTAGTTGGCTTGAAAACCTATCATAAGGCCTCTAAACATCAAGTCGAACTTAACCTTGTGCCACCATTCCCACACATAAACTTCAAAAATTATTTTCTCCACTTCTAGAGCTTGTATTTCGATGATTTTCACTGCCTCTTTCTCCTATAAGGGTCCTTTAACACCTCCATATATAAAATCATCAAAATTCCTCATTTTTCCACACCTAATGAGTTATGTGCAAAGTGCACACCTTGTGTTCCAAGCCCACAAATTCCCTTTGTGGCGCTCCAACCTTCAAACCCAAAACCCTAGGGCTTGGAGAACCTCCCAAGCTACCAAATATCAACACTCCCTCTTAGCGAGGGAGGTACTCCCATACTATGAAGTAACTCGTCATCATCACTATCACTTCTCGCAACACTCCCCCAACTCCTAGTTCCCACAACTACAACAATACCTATTAGATGGAATACGACTCTCACAAAAGTGTCACTGTCACTAGAAGCCTCCTACTTCTTCTTATTCTCCTGATATGTTTTCCACTCTCTCCATGATTCGTTCTTAGCAACTGTAGAAGCAACCTTTCTCCCCACTGAACACATGCTCTTCTTGGACTACAAAGTCTCCCTATGAACTTGTAAACTCCCTATATAACTTGAATCCCTCTAAGCCTCTGGAACCTAGACCTTATCTAGAACCTACACCTACTCCTCTAAAGCCTAAAACCTAATTCTCTGGAACCTGAAATTGGTTCTCCTTCTTCCCCCCATGATCTATAGGCTTTCTCGTCCTCCTGTATAGACCATGCTCTCTAACTCTAATCATGAAACCTGCGGAGATACAACCTTTATGCCTAAGTCTTTCCTTCCCATCCTGTAACATGACCTCAAAACCCTTCTTCTCAATCATTAAGATAAAAATCACACCATATTTGACCCTTGGTACAAACAATACATCCTTAACTCGCATCACCTGTCCTAAATTATCTTGAATGAAACAACTCTTGACCCTTTGATCTCTTTCTGAATCTTGTTGCCCAACACCATGTGCAACTCCGAGTCCCACTTAGATAGAGTCTCGAGTACCTCCCATGATCCTATCATATGATTTGACGCTCCAATGTCTATGTACCATGAAGCCTCATCGATGGTGCCCTATGAGAAATGATAGATCAAATCAAAGTCCTCCTTCTCCAACCTCCTAGAGAGATCATCTATCTCGAAAGAAGTGGCGACACCTGTGACCAACTTCCCTTTCTTATTTTTTTCATCTCCCTTCTTCTTCATCGGACACATCGTCTAAAAATGACCCATATCGCCACAATTGAAAGAATTGATCTTACTCAAGTCCTTCTTTTGCTTACCCTTCATTTGTGTTGCAAATTCCACATTACCATCTAAATCCATCTTCTTCGGATGAAGATCCTTGTCTCAAAAATCTTCCTAAATGAATTCATCCCACATGTTATTCCAATTTGTTAGTTTGTACCTAGAAATGATTCCCTTGATGAACGACTTCCACTCTAGAGTAAACCCCTTCAAGGTAATCCTCACCATCTTAGAATCTACAATAGTCACACTGACAATGGAAAGTTCATCTTGAACCTAAGACAAACTTGTCAGATACGAAGTCACTTCTACAACTTGTATCATCTTGGTGGAATTCAACTTATCCTCCAATAACAATATTTATTTCTCGTTTTTATCTTGGAACAAATTATGAATATATACCAACATCTCATGTGCAATTTTCTTCCTTGATAGATGGGTTATTAAGGAATCTCTAACACCATCAAGAATGATCAAATTATCCTTTGTATCTAGCTCTTTGTACACTTCCAGCTCCTTTGGGTCCGTCAGCTCCTTGATTGCTTTCTTGGTAAATTCCCAAATCTTGTTAACCATCATAACCAACTTGATGCTTTCCTTCCATGGACTATAGTTGGACAAAACTTCCAATCTGTCCTCATACTGGAGACCAACCTGCAACTTTGACATTGTTGTGAGCCCTTCACCAAAAATGTGACCAACTCACTCTTAATTTGTACTTCATTATGCACAATATGATTCATTGGCCTTTCAAAGTAGCTCTGATACCATGTTTTTTTTCCATGATACTGGTGTCTAGGATATAATCTTAAATCGTTGACGCTACCAAACCAAGTGTCACAATAAGTCTACTTTGCACAAATAAATATAAACAACAACAAATCTACTAATGCACAAGATATACACAACTTTTTACACAATTTTACAATAACGGAACTTCATTATATTAATCCAACTGAATAATACAACATTCAAAGGGCTTTCGTACCAGGGATAATGGCTCTCAAACATCCAATAGTACAAGAATACAAGATAAGGATACTGTGATGGTCTATCTGATGTAGTACATGATCACAGTTTTTTTTCGTATCATGTACACCGTGGGTCCTTTGATTCCGTTCTGCAGCATTACCTATATCAATGTACCAACTCCTTTAGGCCATTGAACTCGGTCTCCATAATTTCCCCTCTAGTTGATCATAAGTCCATCAACACATAGGGTTTTCATGATCACTAGTTGATCCTTCGTCCTTCAAGGCCACAACACTTTGAGGCTTATTCCCACTGCTGCTCCTCAAATATTTTGGGACTTTTCTTCCCACTATATTCTTCATGTGCCACTCCAATGAAGATTAAAATAGGTTAGGAGGGTTTCCTCCTATCATCATTTAACATCGCTTCTTCAAAATGAACATGGATTTTCAATAACAACTCTTCCTAGATTTCCAAACCTTAAGCTCCTAAAATTTTCCTCTTCTAGTAGCCACCTTATTCCGTTTAGGTGTTGCACTAGGCTCCTCTTGGTTCACTCTCATGTTTCCCTTAAATAATCCATGAGTGTCCAATACCAATGTCATCCCTTAGGACTGCTCATCCACAAGCATCAACCATGAACCAAGATGACATCTACGACACACTATTTCTTCCACCTTTCCTTGGGTTATATGGATCAACTAGACTCGTTAGGGCACTCCTAAAACCCTAAAACAATGCTCAAATCATTGTACCTCCTTGTCCCACTATGTTTCTCCCTTCACTGCTCCTTTAAGACTTCTTCATGCATTATTTTAGGGCTAGGGAAACTCCAAAAGACCCTTTATATCCCACAGTATGCTACAACAAGGAAAATGGTCCTCAAACACAAGGTTTTACCCTCTATTTTGACCGTATCCCATTTTGATTGGCTGCGGTTGAGATAGGAGATCAAAACTAGGATTCTTGGCCCTCCCTTATGTGCCTCCAACCTACTTCTATAGAAACCTTCCATGTGACCCAATAACAGAGTACAAATAGTGAAACACACCAAAATAGCACAAAATATCCCACAAACTTACCTCTAATACAGTGTCTAAGCGTACACATAATTTTTCTCCAAAACAAGCCAAGACATGTACTTACTCCTCTTGTTAGGTGCCTTAGACCTGCGGCCCTATTCCTCAGAAATCCACACTCCCAAACAGACTCAAACTCATTCTCCTAGACCTTTGTTGGCTACCTCAAATTCGTTGGGAATTCCAAAGATGTATTTTTATGTTTGAAGCTCCTTGGATGCAATGTAATGTATCCACACATGAGCTCTTTTTATACTAATTCATGTGGCTCCCAATGAATTTACCTAGTGGGATTGACAACTTTTCATAAGGCCTCTAAACACTAAGTTGACCTTAAAATTGTGTGACCATGCCTACACAAAAACTTCAAAAATTATTTTTTGCACTTTTAGAGCTTGGATTTCGATGATTTTCATTGCCCCTTTCTCCTCTGAGGGTCCTCTAACACCTCCATGTGTCAAATCATTAAAATTATTTATTGTTCCACACCTACAATCTTGGGTGCAAAGTCCACACCTTGGGTTCCAAGCCCACAAAGCCCTTTTATGGCACTCCAACCTCCAAAAACTGAACCCTGCGGCTTGGAGTACCTCCCAAGCTACTATTTCTCAACATTGTTTGCCATGTTGAAAGTCAAATTGTTCTTTAGATGTATTGTCATTGAAGAAAAAAATATTTTGTGAAAATAAATCCTTATAATAAGTAGAAATTTTCTATGATTTTTGTGTTAAAAGTTAAATTTAAAATTCATTCATTGAAAAAACATTACATAAGTGAGAAAAGTAGTTGAAAATTCAAATAGTGGGGATCCAAGACTTGAGTATTAGATGCATAGGGGAGAAAATTTTATTTAATGTGCAAGTGAAGATATTCTACAGGACTATGTTCAAATTGGATGATTTCCTAGTAATTTTATATGATTTATTCATTTATTTATTTTAAGAATGAGTTGACTAACATTCACAATTAATTAAAATTTTCCTATTTTCATTTTGAAGATTTTTGGAATTACTAGTGACATTTACCACTCCTTATTACAATTTAAAAATAAGCTCTAAATTCATCAATACTAAATCCCTTTTATGGATCTATATCCCTAACTATTCTCCTTCAAATTTATCTTCAAATACAAAACTATGAAACTATACTCATCATATGATAAACTATTCCATCAAAAAATGAAAACATCAGTTGAAGCAGATCATAATCATTGGTGAAAATCATAAATGGAAATCCATTGATTCATGTTCCTCTCCATCAAAAAAATTGTGATATCAAATGAACCAACATGGATTTCCAAATCTTTCTTAGAGATAACATCTGCTTTAGAGCTAAGCTCTCTTAGCACATGGTTGAAGGATAACCATTCAAAGGAGATCATAACCTTTTGAATGTCTTTAAGAAGAGATTGAAAGAACACATTTTCAGCTTCAAATTTATTTTTTGGCCAATTGATCTCCAATTTTGAGTTCCCCATCACCTGAATTTTTTTAATATTTTAAGGGAAGCAATAGAGAGAAGTGTTCTTTCTGCTATAAATTTTGCTTGTTTATTAGTCCTGCATCTTGTAGCATATTGAAGGAAGAATAAGTGGGAATGGTTAAGATATAGAACTGCATCGATATCCCACACAAATGGATTTCCCTAAGAAGGGCCATCAAAGAAAGCCCATGGGATGTCAAAATTTAGAGAAGGCATAACCGAATTTATCTTCTTCTTTTGCTTTGGATCCACTCGATATTCTTCATAGGAATTTATAATCCAGCTAGTTGTTACTTTGATCCTGATGTCAAGTCTTGAAAACATTGGAATTTCTTGCCCACCAAATCCCATTGACTAGAATGCATGAAAATGTTTCAAGTTAGGCTACAAACCTATCCCCATTCCACACCTTCATACAATTGGCTAGGTTTTACTGAGTCCAACTAGCTTGTGCACTAACATCAACAACCACCTTTCTACAATCTTTCAATGTGTATGGACAATAAATAAAAATATGAGAGATTAATTTTTCAAAAGCCTTACACATAGGAAATAAATTTGGGCACACCCATCCCCTTTTCAAACCATTATTACATGTATTGAGTTTGGTGTTTAGTGCATGCCATGGGGTGATTTTACTTTTTAATGGGGCATGGAGCTTGCACATTGAGGTTCACCACTACTTTGGATTTGCTATAAAAAAAGGATTTGACATAAGAGGGATAACCAAGTTTAGTTATGTCCCTAGGCTACAGCTCAATTAGCGAGCATCGGGATATAAAGTATTGTGTGAACTAAAATATCCAAAGTTTAAATCCCCTGGAAGTAAATTAATCTACAGAGAGGAGGATAAGTTGTAATCCCCAAACGTATAGTGGTAGCTATTGGAATCATTAGGGGAATTTTGAGGTCTAAAATGGGCCTCCTAAGAAAAATTTACAGCCAAAATAAACTTTATAAGAACCAAAAGGATTCAATATGACAATGTCAACCATGGGGGATGATTCACCACTTTTTAAGTAAAAGGGTAAAAAGATTAAAAAATAATAAAATAATAAAACAACTTTCAACTTGTATTTTCAACTTATCTCCCAAAGTTTTTACTCAAATTTCGAGTGGGAGTACTTGTTGGATGAAAAATTTAATTCCTCATCCAAGTAGTACCCATGTTGTATACTTTCGATGGACCCTATTATGCGAAAAATGAGAAATACATGAAAAAACGTGATTGCAATCACGTTTTTCATGTATTTCTCATTTTTTCGTGTAGTAGGGTCCATCGAAAGTATGCAACGTGGGTACTCCTTGGATGAGGAATCAATTTTTGCATCCAACTAGTACTCCCACTCGAAATTTGAGTAAAAAATTTGGGAGATAAGTTGAAAATACGAGTTGAAAAAGTAGTTTTTTCATTTTTCCCTGTAAAATTTGATTATGTCATCAAACATTATTTTATTATTTCCACTATTATTTTCTAATTTCCTTAGGAGGCCCATTTTAGACCTCAAAATTCCCCTAATGCAACCCCGTGTCACACGAGTATGAGCCTGACCTAGTTGTTGATTCATTTGGTTACAAAATAAAAAACCAAGATTTTCTATGAAATCACCATTACTTGGGTTCTTTAGCCACACTAGTTCATCCTCAATATTGTTTCTCAATCCAGTAACATTGTACATGAATACTTAAAGGGTTATCACGTTCCATTGCTTCAGGCCCTAAGAGCCCCAAAAAAACCAAAGATTTCAAATGAGAGATTGAGCTTTGGCATTAGAGAGAAATAAAAGGCCAAATTGATGCAATTAGTTGAGAATAGAGTTATAAAACCAGAATTCATCCCCTACCCTTAGTCACAGGTCTTCTCCCTACTTCGCCTTTATTTTATTTCCTATATCCCACACTCTTTAGGAACTGATTAATGTAAAAGTCGGGACAATCGATTTCCATACAATTGAGCCCTTTGATTATTTTTTGGGTTGTCTAAACCATTCCTCATGGGAAATAAAGAGGAAATACTTATATTTCATGACTCTTCCCCAAAGATAAGTGTTGTGAACTAGTCGCCAAATACTACAAGACACCAAACCTTTAATGAAATGGAAAATATTTTTGGTCCACCAACCTCCAAGTTTTTTTCAGAGGGTGACCTTATACCATTTGACTAAAGGGATTTCACTTGGTTTATGAGTGCTAGACCATGATAATTTGAAACTGACCTTGCATATATTAGGTAAGATGCCTTTGGGGACATAATTAATCGACATCAAGTATACTTCAATACTTTCAAAAGAAGGGTAAGCATGCCTCCTCTAGATAAAAGACGATTGACCCAAAACAAAATTATAACATATATCTTTCTATAGAGACACAACCACTCCACATAATTTTAACCATTTGGTTTTAGGAAGAAACCCAAATATTTAAAACCTGCATCTCAAATATTATGCGGGAACATGAATAAGATTTTCTCTTGTCGAGAAATATGATCAAAAAGAGCATGTGAGTGTTTAGTCAATTTAGTGTTCCTAAATTGCTTCCATTAATTATCAACTAGGGCTTGTAACTTTGATGAAGTGTAGTGCACTATATGTGCCTAAGTGTCCTTTTCCTTACTTTTTTGTTTTGATGTTTTTCTTATTGTTTTGGGGATTTTGTGCTTTTAGTCCTTAGTGTGTTATCCTAGTTTGAAAAGTGAGAATAAATCTAATTAAAATGAAGAAAAGGAAATGTTGTAAAACTAGTTAACTTCCTATAAAGAGATTAGAATTTTATGGACAAGTTCTAAGGTCTAGTTCTAATTAAAAAGATAAAACAAGTGTTTCAATTAGTGAATAAACCTAATCCATAGATCTATGACTTAATTGAGATTTAAAAATGAAAACAGGAAATGAAATTGATAACTCAAACATTGCATTAAATCTAATCATTTAGCCATTCTTGCAAATCATATTCAGATTCAGTTTCAATAAGAATGTCCTTTAAAGAGATTATTAGTTGCAATGGAATGAGGATATTCTAACTACAACTAATTAAGTGAATGACAGAAAGAATGAAAATGCTTAAACAATTACTGTTTCTATAAGTCACTAACCATTTTAATATAAGATTTGGAAATAGGAAAAATGGCTTTTACTTGGTTGAACACAACAATTGTCAACTATAAAAGACAGTAAATGAAATCTAAACAATCACTGTACCTATAATTCACTAACCATTTAGTGATAAAGATTCGGTAATGTAGACAAATGGTTTTTACTCAGTTGGACACAACAATTGTTAATTATGAAAGTAGTAAACTTGAGCATAAGCAAAAATAAATACTAAACAAAGAAACTGAAATAAACCTAGCTAGAAAGCATAAAAACCTCCTTAGCAGCAGGGGCCCTCTGCTACCAATTCAGTGAATTCCTTAGCTCCTTGAAGATGCGATCAAAACAACATCAAAGAACTAATATTCTTTATTAAAATAGAGTCTGGAAAACAAAGTATTAACTGCAAATCTGAAATGTACTGTACTTTTTCTGAACTATCTTTTTGGTCTTGTACAGCCAATATTTAAAGGGAAATTACATAACTGATTATGAGATATACTTGCTACAGGTGGCTAATTCGAATTAGACTTGCAATAGGACTATTGGACTCTTGCTAATTCGAATTAAGACTTGTAATAGGACTGTTGGACTCAAATCAAGAGTCCTACTGCATTTGGATAACATAGTTTAACTCCACCTTTGACCATGAGTTTAGGCACGCTTTTCTGTCGATCTGGACTGAGTGAGTAGGATAGAATCCATGTAGGCATAATTCTAGAAACACCCATGTGGCCCAATCCTCCAACTGACACCTGGAACATATTCAACCACAAAAATAGCTGCGAAACACCTGATCGGCTACGGAACGTCTGTATTTTGTAGCTATATTGCACAAAATTATTAAAACAACAAAAACCATGAAAATACAATATGTTAATCAATTGCATGTATCCTTGGGACAATCCTAAACATTATTCATTGATTGGGGCTTATGAATTGATGAAAGAGAGGTGAAATGAGATGATAAATTTGTAAAGAAAAGGGAAATTCTAGGGTTCAACATACCTCCACTGCAAAACTATTGCATGTCCTCATGCAATTTACCAAAATTTCAAGTTCTTTTTCCTTACTTCATGTGCTCTGATACTTCAGCCAATACATCCTTATTCTTCTATTTCTTGAAAATGATTTCTAACAAGAAATCCTTCCCAACTGGATTTTTTAGTATCTCCTTCCAAGACATTATGAAATTCCTTGTTCTTGAACCACCATTCTCCTTGCCTTGGGATTCCTGTTTCCTCAGCCAAAAATGATTCTGTTATTGTGAATTTGATGTCTCCAATCTCTACTTTTGCTCCATCAAAGATCTAGCAAATGATTTTGTAATCTCCTTATGGAAGCCATCAAATTTTTCTATAAAATTCAACCATCCTGCATGCTATAGTAGTTCCCTGACTTGTGGATATCCCTCTAGATACTTGACTTCTAGTCGTTCTGTTTTGAAAATTAGACCCATTCTTCACCTGTGCAGAGTATCTTCCCCTTCGTTTTTACTTTCCTATGCTTAAAGATAAATTGGCTGCAAAGTGTAATGGAGGTGAATGGATGGAGGTAATTAAGCTGAGGGAAAATGAAGTGGCTACGGATCTGATGGAGAATTTATGATGAACTTGTGGTGAAATAAGTGAATGATACAATCTTAAGGAGACGTGGACTAGTAGGTTACATTTGTGATTATGACCGTTAGTCATTAATCAAGGTTTTAATGAGGACCGTTATGGAATGTTGGATAAGGGATATGGCCAAGATATGTTAATCAATTCGAATGATAGGTTGTTTAGGAAACATATGATTATACACATTGTATCTATTTCATGTTTTAACTTTTTGCTATTAAAATAATTTTCACAATTTACCTCAGAATTTTGACCTTTTTAATTGTTGTGCTTGATGTTGTTCCTTTGGTCCTCTTTTAGCATGTTGGTCTTCAAAACAGAATCCTTCAATTTCCTGTAATCATCATCTCTTTGTAGGCTGTACAATTGTGTCAGAACTGCTGAATAAGATGTGGCTGCAGCATGAAATCTGTAAAAAGAAATGAAATATGGCTATGGAATATGGATGTGAAATGAAATGGAATGAAAGTGGAATATGACTTGTGAAATGGAATAAAAGTGGAGTGAGATGGAGTGGAATTGTAAAATGAAATGAATTTTTCAATTTATCTCAAATGGTACATCAGAATTCCCTGAAATTTTTGGAGGTTGTTACCATTAATATTATTCATCTTCCAACAAAAAATCTCAGCCAATGGTTGCACGGATCTCCCGAAAAATGAGAAATGGCCATAGGTGAAAGTGGCCAATTTCTTGAAGAATACATGTTGAAATTTTCTGAAATTTTATGTGTTTATTTACCCTACCTTAATTCATTTAACATAAAAATTTCAGGACCAATGGATGCATGGTTTGAAATTTATGATCAAATCAATTTATGCCCTATTTCACTCTTCATGCTGCCCAATGTTGCAACAAAAAAAATACGCCACGAACTCATTTTAAGGCTGAATTGAGTGATTCAAAAAGGAAACTGTGTATTTTTACCTTTTCTACTACCAGATGCTTTCATAATTTCATTTTGATGAAGAAAAGGTGCTGTTGTGCAAAAATACCAAAATCTATCCTAATCTGTCCATAATGCTGAAAAATGAAAATCTGCCTTAGAAACCCATTTGAAATGTCCTTCAAAATTGCTTATTTTTTAATTTTGTCCGCATATTACTCAATTTATCATATTCTGAGAAAACCTAGAAGCTCAATTTTTTTTTATTTCTGCTCCAATCTCTTGTAATATTTGCACCAAAATTGCCTCTGGAAAAAGTTGTAAAAACAGGCTGCTACAGCAATAGCTGCAGAAACTGCCACTTTCTGCAGCTGTTGTTGAATTGAAAAAAAAATGAACATGTTGCTACAAGAAACTAATAAAATGTACTTCTGCAAGTTGTTGTTGATTCCATAAAACCATTAGTCTTCATCGAAGCCAAAATTCATGGTACAATTCTTACCATGCGAATGAATGTGTCGAAGTCGAGCACGAAAGAAATCATTGGATTACCGATCAATGATGAAAATCGTTAAGCAATGCGAGACAAATCATCGATAATGTAAATGAGTGTCAAGTTACTTGAGTGCATCTTGACAGGGACGAGTGAATGTGTCGAAGTTGAGTCGCCTACAAGGTTTGACAATCAAGAGACATTGTTGTATTCCCATTGTT
The DNA here is from genome assembly GCA_034641835.2 of Pinus albicaulis. Taxonomy (NCBI): domain Eukaryota; kingdom Viridiplantae; phylum Streptophyta; class Pinopsida; order Pinales; family Pinaceae; genus Pinus; species Pinus albicaulis. The sequence continues at coordinate 106,745 of JAXQQM020058265.1, forward strand.
ATCAACGAGGAGGCTTGCCATTGATGTATGCAAGCTCCAAGGCACTCCAAATTATCTCTGATCTTGATCCC